>JAVQJD010102500.1:0-33175 GCA_036023655.1 Nannoperca australis | reverse complement strand
GTGCAGAGAACCGTGATCAACATCTCATCCAGTCAGTGCTGGAAATGAATGACAAGAGTTATAAGCCTATTAGCCGAGAAAGAAACAGCATTAAATCTGGAAAAAAAACTTCTCGGAGGAGGAGAAGCTGACTGCTGAGTGTTATAGCGGTCTTTCAAAATAAAAGCTCACTTTCATAGTTATATTGGGGGCGACACTCTACGCCTGTAGTAATTGACAGATTGATTCTCTAAGGGCGTCTATTGCTCGCTTGCATATGCAGTGTTTTACTCGACTCACCACTCTCTGTGCAGCCTGTTTTGCACACTGCACTCCTTTTTATTGACTACAGCGTAGTCTTTATATAAAAAAAATACATTTTGGTGTCCTCTTTAGTCCAGCTCCGCTCTGTCTGAATTCACCTTACCCACTCTTTGTACTGCCACAAGCACTTTTCCCCGCTTGCACTCAGCGAGTGCATGACCCAAATCACTTGTTAATAACATCAACATACATTGTCAATATCTAGGACTATATAAATCTATCTATATATATAAAAATATCAATGACCAATGTAGCACCAGTGCTATTAAGAAATGTTATCTATCAAGGACTTGAGTTAAGGTGCATAACAAATGTTATTACGTGATTTGGGACATGCACTCGCTGAATACTACAGGACAATAATGGAAAAAGTTATATTTTGTGCATAATAATAGCAGCGTACCTGGACAAGCAGCTAAGAGGACAAAATAATGCGTATTTGTTCAGCCCATTACAACAGCACAGCTCGTTGAACAAAAGCCATCTAGCTGCAACACAACATTACTGCTAAGTAAGGAAGTTATGTGTAAAGAAACTTACATTCGTATGGACTTTCTCCGCTCTCTTCCGGCGGACTTCAAAACAGCCTCTCGTTAACTGACGGCATGTTGCCAAGCTGTCACTCACATCACAACTGGCCAATAGAAACGTCTTTCAGCGTAGGTCCCGCCCACGGAATAAAGCGGAACCGGAAGCAAAACTTTTAGATTTGCAAGCAAAACTTTAGGGTTCGCAAGTAAAAGTGTTTTTTTGACTGCTTTAAAAAGACACAAAATTCTCTCCATACAAGACCTGTAAACAGACATTGATGTGAAAAGCAGTGGGGTTCCCCTTTTACTAATGCCTGCTGTACAAAGTAACTGTTGCACCATGAAAGTCCATCTTTCACTTTATTTCTGGAGTGTGACAACAATGAGCTTCAAAATCCAGCTTCCATTTTTTCCACTTAGTTTAATTGTATTATTCCCATTCAGGCAGGTTCCCACCTCAGCCTCTCACAGACGAATAAACCTGAAGCACATCAGCATTCCATCAGGGTTACACCGACAAGCCGGAGAGTTTTGCAGAACCATTTGGAATATGAGTCTCACATGTGAAGACAGAAGCTGAAGTGAAATCTACCGGGTATGTGACAGTGATAAAAATACAGACAGACAATTGCTCAGAGACAAAGCTTTAGGTGCCATTGGCAGAATAAAAGGACACAATTCTCCCCCTCCTTATGTAAGCACTTGTGGAACACAATGCATTTTCTCACTGTATCTTCTTCAATAGCTCTGTGAAAACACTCTGCAGTGTTTGATTTATGTGCACAAAAGACATTAAATGAATCTCAACCATGTGAATTTCATTTCTGACTTCCCCTCAAATATAAAGTGGTGGGTTCAGAAACGCCTAATAGTCATCTGACCACTGACTGATACCCTTTTCAGTGTTTAATTCAAAGGAGTTGGTGGAAACCAACCTAATGAGCAGGGACTGAAAATGGTGTGTATCGTAGAAAAGTGGGGAGAGTGAAAGAACAGAATGTGTGAAATGAACAGTAATTAATGTTGAATAAGGACGGCACGAAGAAAAGGCCAGCACATGCTTCTCTCATCCAGCCTGGCACTAATGGGAATATGATTGCGTTCAGTCTTTTTTCTCCTCATGAGGGTTCTTTGTCTAATTCAATCAATACTTCAGGGCATTCAATGCACTCTGAGTGGATGCTCTGAATGAGGTGAATCAAAGCAAAGCGATTCAGACAGCAAACGCGGCCAGTTTGGCCTGTCGTCTAATTTAGAGAAAAGCCTGTAAATGCTGAAATGTTTTATTCTCAGAAAGCATCATAATACATTCAAAAAGAAAAAAAGTCATAAAAAATGTGTGTTTCCAGAAAAATCGAATCTACACCAGGAAAATGTTAACTCCCTGCTCACAGTACAGTAATAAGTTTGACATTTGGAACTAGACCTTACGTTATATCAAGCTGAGACGGACGTTGACATTTGGTGCGTGTGATGGAAGAGAATTTTATGTGTATTTATCCTTCATGTGAATTCATCCTTTATTGTATGTTTTATACTGCTTTTGTTTGAAAGACATGCTGTGTGTTTTTGAGGTTTTGCTCCACTTTTTCATATTGCTTCACTCCACACATGTCTGCACACACACCTTTAAATCCCCTCCTCGAGTGCTGGAGCAATCATATATTTTCATCATTTTTTTACCATGCCCACCTTAAATGTCAGTGATCCTTCCTGACATACACACTTTATTTACAAGTCTAACACACAGGCTCGAGGACCATTTAGCATGATTTTGCTCCCAAAGTGGAATTGACCATTATAAGAGCTGCTTTCTGTGAAAGGGGCGTTCAATATATTTTCTGTAGCGGTAATCAGTCCTGTGTGGTTCAACCTCAGCCTCACTCAAAGCAGGCGGGCCAAACATTCTCACTCATGCACATCACTCAGCCGCTCTACAGCTCTCCTCCCCCAGTAATTGTGTTTTTCTTCGCAATCCAGCTATAAAATTGCTTCTGTTGCCCCTCCTCTCCTTTTCTTCTTTTATTTGCTCCAGATATTTTGATCATCTTCAAGTTATTTCTTCAATCAAAGCCATGTGACTCCAGGATTTACAAGCTGCAAAGGGACCTTTTACAGAGATATAATGCATTCCTAAAAGAGGAAGCAATGAAAGAAGAATAACTCAATTCAGATCAAACCTGTGGTGCTGCTCATAGGATGCTATTGTAGTAGTAAATCACTCTCACAGCTATTGTTGCATGCAGATTGCAACCACTGACTACTGCTGCACGTAACTGTAGGATGCATCAGCCTCACTAACACCCCAGTACCTTCCTGTAGGCTCCCAAAATGTTCCAAAATGAAATTTGCTGGGTTTACCTTGGCAAAATAAAAGCACCTAAAAGAAGCTCCATGTTAGGCGTCGATCTTTGCAGTGTGCCACGATCAGGGAACGAAAGTTCAAAACCAGCAATGCATTAGTCTGTCTCTCAATACTCAATAGCTCGTCTGAGACACTGAAGCCCATTAACTCCTTCTGAAAATATAATTGAATAACAAATATATTCTTTCATTTAAAAACATTTTTCCTACACTCTGTGAACTATAGTTTCTGGAAAACATTACATAACATAATGCTTGTAAATGGTGCCTTTTCTGATATTAATGCAAGTTTGGTGCTCTACTGGGTATTTATGACAGCAGGACGGCTGTTGTGTGATTGACTCAAAATACACCATATAAAGTATTGAATGAACATGTCACTGTAAACTTTTATTTAAACTCTTGCCTGCTCACACAGTGAAATCTATTCTTGCATTCGTATGAAACTAATGGTGCAGAAGCATGGTGATGTAGTGACGTGTGAGTCATGCAATGATATTGTAGTCTACCATTCTCTCCATTCCATTAAAGGTCAGCGTTGTAGAGATCGTGTACGATTTGCATTTCAAATTTCAGACTAGCATTCTGCAAATGGACTTAGTCAGTCAGTCCCAGCTAATTTTAAATGTAAATATTACTGTGACCAAGACCTTGTTCTATGTGAGCTATACAGTAGATTTTGTTATGCACTGGCATTGATAAAGGCCTACATACAAGCAGCAAAAATGCCCATGTAAAGCATGCTAATATATACTACTTAACAGTAAACACAAAGTACAGCTGAGGCTGATGGGGATGTCATTTGGGCAAACTGAAACTAAATTAAAACTAAGGGGATTCATCCTCTGGGTACCGTGAATATCTGTACCAAAGGTCATGGTAAACCATTTCAGTGGTGGGCTCTAATCAATCCTGCCATCCCTAGAGTAACGTCCCTGACAAATGCACATGAACTTACATCCACATACAGTATATACATACTATACACAGCCAGTTGACTGGATAAGCAGATAAAAAAGAGTGACCCCTCAACTCCAGCATTGAATGACAAACTGCCTGCTAAACACTCATCAGGAGGGAGCTGGCCCTGCTGGGTGGTCAAACCAGGATAGAATGCAGGTCACACACAAGCACACCCGCACTCGCAAACCGACACACAAAGGAAAAACCTGTCTGTGAATAAGAACCTCCATTGAAATTCCTGGCCATAGTCTGGGCTCTAAATAAGCACAGAAGTGTAAGTAGAGAATCATCATCTCCATTCAAAGGGAGCAAAAACTTCACACCTCCAAATGTCATTATGCTTATCCAAGCCCTTATCGCAGCTCAGGCTGCAGTCAGATCACAGGAGGCCCCAGATGTAACCTTCCAAGAAAAATAAAGAAAAAAAAGAAGATGGAATAAAATGCCCACTTCTACTGTACAGCCATACTATCAGTGCTAAGCTCCCACTCTCACTCAGACATACCAAGGGTGTTTTGTGCTGATAAATTTTAGTGTACATCTGGATGCTGAAGAGGGAAGGAGTTCAGTGCCAGGCCTATAGATTTTGGGACCCTTAAGAGGATTACAAACCACCACCACCACCACCAATACAACCTTCTGACAGGGCCATAAGCTGTATGATGGCGATATCCATCATCAAATGCAATGAATGAATAAATGAAGGCTACAATAACTTAGAATAGAAACACAAAGAATTTGAGGGCTGCAAATCCTAAATCAACCCTTTGTCTTTATTTGGGAATTATAATATTTTCTCAAAACTTCTTTGATGCAATTTGCTCAATGATCATCATACAGATTATTGGGTTCCAGTATGGTATTTATCACTTCACATGGGTGAGGGAGAGCCCAGACAACTGGCTCTCTCCAATAAGATTAACCAGGAGTTTTACATCTCAGACCTTGCAGTGAAGCAACAGTGCCAACCACAGAGCAATAATGATGATACAAATAAAAATAATAGAAAAGAAATGCAATTAGCAAAAATAGCAAGATGAACCAAAGAAAACTGAAAATACACAGTAATGCAGATTTATTCTCTTTATGTTCTAAAACCTTGGCTGCCAGGTAGGACCTGTGAGGGGCAGAATACTAATGTGGAAAATACTTTTGAGCTTCAGGGGTCACAACCTGAGACATTTTAGCCAAGGCTCCAATCAATTGCAATTTGTCACTGCAACATCCCGGTGTCACATTTGCAACCACAAAATGGGGGCAAATTGTTGTATCTGAGAAAGGACAAAGAGGATGTTCCAGGTCAACCCTGACACATTTGCATCCCATCAGCAATGGTGCAAGGCATTCTGGGTATTAGTCATAATTCTATTTTCACTATGGTAAACTTATCGGGAGCAGTTCAGTGCGGCAGCAGTGAATATGATGTGGCGTGGATGTTGTAAAAAACATGTTATATAAATATGGATGTTTCGCTATGATAATTTGGGCCTTTGCTGAGATATTTTAACCTTGGCTTTGACTTTTTATTCATTATTTAAGAGTAACTAAGAATTACACTATGTGTCATGACCTTCATCTTTGCAAAGTCACAGAGACCAACATTCTTTCAGTGAGGTTCAAAATAAGGCTCCAAATGGAAATGTAGATATATTACATATACAAACATGCGTGAGAGTCCATACATACTGTATACACAAAAACACCTTTCATCCATACACGCACCCTTCAGCAATTAAATAAACCTACCCACAGCAGAACAGCCTTGTGTGGATTAAGGGTCCTCTGTGGTTGTTTGTCTTTTTAATGGTGTCCTAATTATCATTTAACCCTAATTAACCTGCACGGATAGGAGCCAGGCCTGATTAATCCTGCACATTGTTGGTCCACTGTGGGGTAGAAATCAACTTCCTCATTCACTCTTTAATCAGCTTTCTACCAAAGCATTGCATGCACACACACATCCATTTAGAAACATCTTTGTTGGTGCAAACATCACTCCGCAAGGACAGGGTGTTATAAGGCTATATAGTTTCCTTCAAAGCTTTAGCTATTTCCATCATTTTGTCACATGAAGCCCTTCTCCGTGGATTTCTTGAATAGAAAAACATCATTCACCGTTATCATTTTTTCAAATATGAGTTCCTTGGATGTTATGTGAACATTCATGTTGTGCTATATGCGTTCCCAAAGTTTCCCTATTGAGTTTTGTATTTCAATTTGATGCTTTCGTGAGCTGGTGGTTTTATTTTGTAGTTTAAGGCACCAGTGCACCTCACATGTATGGGACTGTGCAGAACTGTTTTTGTATCAGTTTCTGGATGCGGTGTATTGGGTGCATTACATTGCCCTCTGGCTAAGGGAAGAGAAAAAAAATAAACAATTCCAGAATTGGACTCACAAAATAACGTGTGCACCGCTGTGCCCCTGTGGGATACAGAACTCCCTACCATCCTGCACGGCCGGACAGAAATGAGTCAGGACAGAATGGAGGGTGATATGTACAAAAACCGGAATATAAAATAGAAATATTTCACAGATATTTGACTTGCTTGTTGCAAACATGGAAAATTCAAGGTTAGTAAATGCAATTGCGACTTTCCCATGCTTTTGGAAAGCAGCATACAGGCTTGTAGTGTACGTAAATCTAAGTCTGATTAGTAAGAATGTATAAATGGTATATCCCCATTTTTATAGCAAAGTAGGCCATTCTGTGCCTATAAAACACCCCAGACCAGCTCCCATTTCATTATTTTGGTATACATTTTAGATAGTCGTGTCATGTAGAACATTTTATGTGCATATATTTTCACAGCAGGAGTTTGGGAAATATGTTTATTTGCTTTCCTGCTAAGAGTTAGATGAAAAGATTGATACCACTCTCGTGTCTGTACAGTAAATATGAAGCTACAGACATCAGCCACTTAGCTTAGCTTAGCTTAGCTTAGCATAAAGACTATAGACAACAGTGGGAAACAGCTTGACTGAAGTGTTCGCCCTGTTTCCAGCCTTTATGCTAAGCTAAGATAAGCTAACCAACTGCAGGCTGTAGTGGTTAAATGAAAGGACACATATGAAAGTGGTATTGATATTTTCATATAACTCTTGGCAAGAAAATAAATAAGCTCATTTCCCAAAATGTCAAACTATTCCTTTAATGTCTGACAAGTCTTAACTTTGACTTAACTTTGGAATACTTTTTCCTGGCTGACACCTAATACAACATTCTCGACCTGTTACTAAATGCGCAACTTTATTTTAATTTGCCCAAAAGCACACTGATATGCTCCCCACTGTTTAAACGACAGTGCTACAAAAACTGCAGAACATGGAATAGAATATATGGAGAAATAATTTGAGCCATAGCTTGCATCACTGCAACACCACAGATTTGTCAAAATGATGTGTCTGATGCTTTTCCATTATTTCATTGGGAGCAGGTCTTCACATCAACATGTTATCTTAAACAAAGAGACAACAGATGACATTCCAGGGGAAAACTGAAATTCATTAGAAAGCAATTACTTTCCAATCACTGGCTGACATTATCAAGTCACTGTGTCCTGTACCTGTGAAAGCAATATTCCTACAATGACACTGTGTCTTTTTCCATATACATTTCCTTTGCTAATCTGTCTTGTATTTGTGCTCTGCACACTCAAATGTGGAGGTTGTGGAGGCAATGCCTTATGGCTGATAAGCTCACCCAGAAAACTGGTTGGCATTACTCATATTTTCTATGTCACAGATATTGTGTTTTGCATCCCTCCATCCATCTATTTTCCACCACCTATCTGTGTCATGGTGGCAGCAAGCTAAGCAGAGAAGCCCAGACGTCCTTCTCTCCAGCCACGTCCTCCAGCTCGTCCAAGGAGATTCCAGGGTGTTCCCAGGTTAGATGGGATATGTACTCCCTCCAGTATGGTGTCCCTCTCTTTCTCTCTGATATGATACATCTCCTCTGTGTCGCTCTCTCGGCTGGCTGTCCACTGCCTCCTGTTTTCGCTCCTCTCAATGCTTCCTCCTGTAATTTAACAATACATTATTTCTTACACTTACAACTATTAACAATTTAGTTTTTTATGTACACAGGGCTTCAAGCCAAAATAACAAAATGGGAATCTTGCATACAATACAATGAGAATATAAATATAATTTATCAATACCATAGACTGTAATGGACACATGGGCACATTGCCACTTCCTCCTACTGCCAGAGTCAGTAGTAGTATCGAGGCCCTGTCTATACACCCGCCCGAACCAATCGCGAGCACCCCGCAAGTGGTCCTTTTTAGAACAATCAACATTGGGTGATTGTGTAGGAGTGCAGGCAAGTCTACAGGGTCATGAGGTGGGTACTGTCTTAATAACTGGTGTTTCATTAGTCAAGTTTCCATCCAAATGTAGAGAAAAATTGAATCAATTTTCAGTAATTATCTTTCCATCCACTACTGTTATGCGAATAGATGGGCGGATCAAGATAAACAACTTACTAATTTTCCAGTCGGTGCCATTTAACCATTGTAGTGCCACGAGACTACATAATTAAATCTCACACAGCTGCTTGGAAAACGTGATGAAAATATTAAATTCACGTTTATTTGATGCACTAATTGGAGAAACATTACAGTCTCGTCATTGGTCCACACTGATCTGATGTTCTCGTCTGCCACCATTTCTCTTCTCTTCAGTGGATTGTTTTTATCCACACAGCAGCCTTTCCAACCTCAGCCTAGCAAAGCCAGTCTGGTAAACAGTGCATATTTTATTCATACATTTTGATACTTTTCCCAAGGATATTAAAACTTTTTTTGTTCTCAGCTTGGTATGTAATGAAGCTGGTACAAGCTAAAGATATGGTAGAATTTCTAACATCATATATGTCTAAGAAATACATTTTACATTTTCTGTAAACAAACAACCTATAGTTATCAAAAGTTCAACATTTAATGTATAACTGTTATTTGTGGTGTATTTCTTGCCCATGTTATTCATTACTTTTACATGTTTAGCATTTCAGCCATGAGACAGATCCTTAATCTATTCCCACCCACCACCATCGCTGGTCACTGAAGACAAATTCTGTAGCCTCATCATAGTTATATTCATTTTTCATGGTCTGTGTGCACACCAATGTGGATACAGTGATGGAATGTATGTCATCATGACTATTACTCTACATCAGTACAATGTGTGATTTATTTTTCACAAGAATAAACAAAGTTACGTGTGGGTTAGTCCTGCTTACTTGTTGGCAATTAAAAGTAAGCCATGCTGTTTAAATAGGTGGAGTGGATGCTTTGAAATCACTTCATTAGCCGTCAAATTGAGTCTTGACACAGCTGCATTTGTGATGCACCCTGTGGAACATTCTGAAAAATCTATAACCACTGGTTAGTGGAGCAGAAAGAGAGCAAACTCTGATGCATCCCAGCAGGAGGGTATTTCAGAAACTGGGACTGGCAAATAAGCCAGATCTGATATCTCAGGTAGTTTAATTCAGTGTTTATCTTAACTTGTGGAAAACCTATGTTTTAAAGTGTAAGGGTTTCACGATTGTCTTACCAATTTCCAGCATTTGTTACCATTTTCCAATCCAGATATCCCCTTTCTCCACCTCTCATTGTCATAGTTCCTGAATTTGTTTCCTGTTTTATTTTGAAGTCCTGGTCTGTGTTTTTGTCTGTGGTTGATTTCCTGTCTTTGTCTGATTCCCTCCTTAGTTTGATTACACTCACCTCTGTCTCGTCACTCACCTGTGTCTGATCCCCTCGTTTGCCCTCCTTATATATATAGGTCCTTTCCCTCTTATTGGTTCATTGTATGTGTCCGTGTGCTTTCTTGTATGTTTGCTGCCTGCTGCTCCTACCTAACTACGGTTTGTACAATTCCTTGTTTTGGTTCTAATTGTTAAAATAAATCCTTAGTTGCTGGAACTCCAAGTCTGCATTTGGGACCTTTTCCTGCTGCCTCATGGCAGACCGTGACACTCACTGCAAAGGCAGAGCACCAGGGCACACCAACTGTAGGTAGGTCAGTTAGAATATAAATTGTACTAAACATTTCTGCAACATTTTTCTTTTATATTCCCTGGCAACTAATTAGTGAGGCTCTTTGAAGAGGAATTTGACTGAATCACAGGTCAGCTGATTAATCAAGGTAAAGCAAATTTACACCATGAAAGTTCATCCATTTCTAGATTTTTAAGTATCCTCAGCTGCATATATATGGTACTCCTATTTCCTATTCCCCCTCCATCACTCAATGATGGAAATGCAGTCAATAGGAAATCTTACCACACCAATAATATGAACCTACTAGCAGAAAATTGTTTAGCGTTTCAAAGGTTCATTTCACAATGTAATGCGACTCATTACTCTTATCCCCTGTGGAGATTAGCCTTGCTCAGTTGAGAACAAATAGACACAGATCAGTCAGATTTTTCATCACCAAAATCAAGTCAGTGGTTGTGTAATCACAAAATCTGGATGTGTCGAACTCTATCAGGTCAGTATTCAACTATATATGGAGATGGAGAGATTTATATAATTTCAAATGACTTCCTGATTAAATAAAGAACCTTCTCAATGACTTCTAAATAGCCCACGTTATCAACCAATGTCTACAGTAGACCCATTATTGTCGCTGTGATATATCCTTCTCCACCACCACTAACAGTTTCCTTGAGCTTTCATTTTTTCTCCCCCTTCCTTTTCATTCTTGCTTTCTCTTCTGTTTCTCTCTACAGGCAATTTTCCCCATTTGCTTTTCCTCTCCTCCTCATGACTCAAGTCACGAGTCATTAGAAAGGCTTGACCTTCTGGGAAAGGTCTTTGGTAAGCAGTGATAAAGCAGAGTCGGCCCATTGAAGAAAGCTTTGCTGTAGCACTGTAATAGGTGCAGCTATAGTCCAGGGAGCGGACTAATGGTCCTTAACCTCAATGTGCAATTAGGCTGAAATAAAGACTGGAGGGAGGAATACAGGCTAAAGGGAGGACAAAAAGTAGTCTCCCTCTCCTCTCCCCTGTCTGACAAGGAGACGTGGAGGATGTGAACATTAAAAACTATGTGGTGACTCTGTATTGTGATTTCTAGCTTGAAGGACACAGGCAGCACTGTAATGTGAACATACAGAACTTGAGTTGCTATATATTGAATGTTTCAGTGTTTTCATGTATCATATACGCTACATTTTTGTATTCCCATATTTGTCATGCCCAGTCTGTCACACCCAGAAAACTGGTTGGCATTGATACCAGTATTACAATCCTATTATGAAACTAAACATTTAATGTGTAATGTATGTTAGAGTGATAGTCAATTTAGTATTGTTTAAATCACATGAGCTCAGTATTTGCAGCTGGATTTTAGTCTAAAAACCAGACCTGTGTGGCGTGGTTTAGGTGATCTTATGACACATTTCTTTACAGCTCAAGCATGATTATTTATACCATGAGAACCATTTTCCAATGATTTATTTGATCTGATAATTCCAGGTTTCAGCACTGTCTGCTTGACTACCAGTACTTCTTTAACCTAGGTCTCCTATATGGTGCTGTCGATCAACTGCGTCCTGCTATAGTTCTTTAATGAGGCAGTGTGCATAAGTACAGCCTTGCTGAATCTCTCATTCTCTATGATAATCCTCCTTCCCCATGTACCCAGAAGGGGCAAGTACAGGTGCTTATGACGACGATTATCTGCAGTTAGCATATACAGACTACAAAAATTAGCATATGCTTTGCTATAATGTTCTCAGGGCAGTGTTGGGAGATCTTTGTGCATTTATGAAACTGATTCAAAAGATGGATGAAGTTGCCTGGAACTAATTCAGCTGGGTGTCACAAGCTGCACATCTACCAAGGTCAAAAGTCAGGAGGGTGTCAATAAACAGGTAAACTACATGTGTGCTACAAGGCGACGCGTTATGTGCACAACTAATCACATTCCTTTTCTGCTAAGTAGGTTAATAATTAGTAAGCAGTGAACAAGACGAGCATAAATGTCAACATAAGTGTTCAACTTCTTCACACAACTCCTGCTCACACTGTGGTGATTAAAGCCCCAAAACAGTGACATGCCAATATGTGTGTCCTTTGATGTCAATAAAATGGGAGTTCCTGCATGTGAGTAATTGATTTACATGCACTATGTAAATCAAGTATCCACAGTGTACACACATTAAAAACTAAAGTGCAACACACATCATTTTGTGATGTCACATTTCACAGACACACCTGGGAGAACATCCCTACATTACTGCAGTAAGGCGAGAAGTAACACCATTGAATGTCAGCAAAAACAAGACTTTGAGCTGGTGTTAAGTTGCTCTTTAATGAAACTATACAATTTACTCTACGAGAAATGTTCAAGTTGAAAACATGCTATAAATCCTGTTTAATCCCAAGATAAAATACAACCACGCATACTGACAGTGCCAGTGTAACATGTCATGGGAGACGTGGGGTGCATTTTACACACTCTACGGTACAAATAGTACAATGGGCATAAGTGAGTTCATTATTGTGAGGTGGAGATAAACACATGTATCTTGATTAAGGCCACTAGTTGTGAAATTATTTCAAGATGTTTACTTTGGAAATGCTACACTGATGGAAAGATATATGCTGATAGCTGCACTTGTCACAATTTAGTCATTCTTCAAATGAGTCACACCCCCATATCCCTTTCTAAACAACTGTCACAGCACACACAGTCTGTTTAGCATATCACAGCCAATCAATTAACTGCTGTGTTGATTAATTGAAGTCTAAGTTAAACATAGCAGACCAGAAGTGGATGTTAGAGGCCTGCTCCCATGATACTATTGATTGTATGCGGGTCAGCTAACGTCTTGCAGGAGCACAATTTGTCACTGTACCGGTCACAGTAGGAGAAACCACCTTCTGGTGCTGGCCTACATGCTCTTATTCTGAGGTGGATTATTGAATAGCTGTCCATCATAACAGTGCTGGAGTAGACAGATATCCTGCACAGAGCACAGAGCACTGGCACAGGCAGGGAGCAGATGGTGCCATTTTTTATTAATGACTAACATCAACATTATACTGTGTACACATCAAAACAAGATGCACATATCACAAATCACGGCAGTGGGTGGACGCATGCAGTGTAGCCCTGAGCATAAACTATACATACACCACCTTATGTGTGTACTACATAGAATTTGAAATGCATGTTGGAAAATACCAAGTTAGCCTGACTATTCCAGTGTTCACTGTTTCTTCTAAAATAGTAACTTTAGTAAGATTACAGAAATCCGCTACACATAAAGGCTATTGAATTTGGTTTATGTTCTTTGTTAGATTTTTTTAAGCGAGCAAATTTGAGAAGAGGAACAAGCAAGCATTTTTAAATTCCATGAGTTTCTTGCTGAAAAACAATATGCAGTCTGGTCAACCCACATTCTCTTCTCAGCACTCACTTGCCAAATCCCATCACATATTTAGGGAATAGCAGTTCATTGGCTAGTAGTTGAGACAACTATTAATAAACATGGTCACTGGGGCTTGGCTGTGCAAGGGTTTGTCACTGATAGGATCGGTAAATAGAAAAATCCCCAGGGATGCATGCTAAGCTTTGACTCTGAAAAGTAACGTTCTGCTATGCTGCTCTATGTGATAATAAGTCAAAGTCTAATCAGAATGGTCACAGATTATAGTTTACTTTGAATTGTGAGAGGAAAGAACTGGAATCATTTTAGTTTGCTTCCTTCTTCCTCCCACAGAAGTGCTTATGAATCTCATAGAAGATTACTGTCTGTGTCGCTTTGTATTACTGATGTGTTTTTAGCTATTGAGTGTAGCAATATCATTTCTTTAATAATATATCTACTGTTATGTAGAGAACTGCACTGTTTTTCAGAGTTTCAATAGTACCACTATTAGTTATTTTCTTCTGATATAATATGATAAAATAAGGAAACATAGGTTCTTGTAACACAACTACTTTTAAGTGGTTTGATTTCATGTGATGAGCACAATTGCGGCCAACAAATGCTGGCAAGTTCTATTCTTTCAAAAATACAGAGACTTTCAGTCCAAAAGTACAAAATCCCAGCTGACAAGGTAACTCCATCCAAAAAGTATTCAAAATTTTGCATATATTGAAAATGTTTCAGAAACGTGAAATATTCTGCCGCACATCTGTAGCGTTTGAACTCTCCATTCAAACCCACAAACACATAAAAACTCAAGCCCCAATCCCAGAATGACGAAATCTGTAATAATGACATATCACATGAAGAAGTCTAAAAATGGTTAAATAAACTTCTCTGGTGACATGAAATAGCTACCATTTACAGTTGGCATTGAGTGAAATTAAGTGCTCATGGTACAGACTGCAAATAAATCTATTAGTAATGTCAAAGCAATTCATAGATGCATCAGATGTTCATAGGTTAATATTTTAACAGATGAATATCTAAATAACTTAAGTTTACTATTTCTTCTCATAAAATGCATCAACTTATGAAAAATACAAGACTCGAGTTCAGGGTTATGGAAATGCAGGGATTCAGCTCTGCTCTGCCAACAAGGTCTCTCACAACCGACTGATAACCTTCATTTCTGTATAAAGTTCTGTATGTTTTACCATCCAGGAATTCTAATGCAAAAAGATTTCAATCGCAGCAAATAAAAAAAAAAGAGTAAATCTCACATTTATAATAATAGAAACATTTATTTGTAAGAAAGGGAAGGTGAGGTGAGGTATGTACAAAAAGGAAATTAATTAGGACAATCCATATTCTTTTGGAGAAATAAAAATCGATAGTGGGGAGATCATCTTTAAATTCTTTATGTAGGTGTTAATACATAAATGATCCTCCCGCCCATGCCACATCCCTTTAACTTCATGTTTTAAGCTTTTCTACCATGAAGCATACAGTATAGCAGCTACTTAAACATCCTGATGTTCACCATGTCTCATGTTAACTATTGTCACTGAGACAAGTGTAGGACAAATTCAGTTTATAGAATTCATCCTCTGGGGACCATGAATCTCTGTACAAAATCCAATAGTTGTTGAGATATTTAAATCTGAACCAAAGTAGTGGACCAGGAAACCCAAACAACATTTCCACCCCACAAGCCATGCCTTAAATGTGGCTTAAGCATTCTGCCCGTTCACTCCTGTTATTGCTAGCTGCTATTTGTGTTCTTATATGAATCCAAACTAGAGCATACTTGATGGGGTCCCTAGTGTTGTATTTATTAGTTAGTTTACTTTGATGTTCTTGATCTGTAGTGAATATGTTTGACCAGATGGCCAGGTTTATATATAATTTACTGTGAAGTGAAGATGTTTGACAGAATTGGCATTGCCAACAACACTAATTTCACCCTAATGACATATTTCTTTAAAAACTATATAAATCAAAAAGCATAAAGCATTCCTTCTTAAATAGATGTATATTTAAAATAACCCACGTTAGCCTTTTGTCCTCAACGCTCGATAACAAATGCATCTTTTCCCTGTGCTGTAGTTGATATGTAGAATATGCTGTGACAAAGTAAAATGATTTTATGCAAAATGAGAAGAAGGCTAATAACAGAGAGTGTGGCCTTGACAATACAGGCTGTCAATAGATGTCATATGAAGGCTTCGTAAGTAAGAACATATGAGGTCTTCATGAAAATGACTGATCAAAGACTGGAGGTAGTTTAATTAGTGCGCACATCAAAGACTGAATTATCAGGCGAGAAGCTTCACATTACCGCATGGTTGACAAATGCTGGTTCTTCAGGCATATCACATTCTGTAGCTCAACCACATCTCAGCTGCTTTTCACTTAACCCTCCCCAACATGCACACTAACATCCTGCGGAGCAAAAGGTTTTCATAAAAGCATTCGTGTTTGTCACGTTGGAAAACCAATATATCACACTGTGCTCCTTCTCTCTCGCCCTCATTTGATGAATGTGATTTGCAGACATAGTGAATGACTTTTGCCAAATACAGTACTTCTATAAACAAAAATACCGTAGGTGCTTTCTGCATCAGTGATCAATCTAATGAAAACAAGGTACCTCTTCTCCCCACTTGGTTGCCACAAGACTTTATGTAAACTCCATTAAAACAGCAGCAAAAATGTAATTAGTGTTAGGCATCACCAAGCATCAGCTCGGCAGTAATTCAGTCCTTTTCTCTTTCTTTCTTTCTTTCTTTCTTTCTTTCTTTCTTTCTTTCTTTCTTTCTTTCTTTACCTCCCTTTTCCATTCCCAACAATTCAGAATAGGAGGGATGAAATTTCCCAAGAATCCAGTAAAAGCACACAGAGGATTACACAGGAAACACACAGCTCCTTGCACTCTAGCATGAAGTGAGGCTTAGGTTTCAATCCAGTATGCATATAGAGTTTTCATCCCTGGTGTTTTGAAGATCAGCATTATAGAACTAATATATGCAGCCCCTTATGCTACGGTCATTTATTATATTGTAGCTCTCTCAGTGCTTATGAACAATTTCATTAATGTATCTAATATTCAGATGGCAGTCATCAATATAAAAAGCCTGAATTAATATTTTACATTGACTGATTGCCTTGTCTTCTACACACTAAGTAAATTAATTACATACTCTCGTGACAGCTTAAGCACCTGAGAGGAGAAAAGGAAGATAACTTATAAAGATATGTTGTACAGCCCATTAGAGACAAACCAGTTCCCATAATTTTAAAGATTTATATGCAGGTAGATGAACATAGGAATATTAAAGAATATAAGTTTCAATTTTAGGACCTCTGGTGTGCACTGCATGAATATCAACTAATGACGATCAAACGTTTAGCGGGATGGACCAAGCTGCTGTAGGTTTTTGACATGTATGCGTACATGCATGCCTGCACTCTTAGAAATTCATAACAGTGTTAAGGCCGCTGGATTTAATTAAACCAATTCAGGCGCAGTGGCAAACTGGATTGGTTAAGGCAGCGCTGTGGAACAAGGAGAAGCAAACTTGGAGGTCATAGCAGCTGGGAAACCTGTGCTGCTGAAGCACTGATAAAAGCAAAGTTGATGGAGTTGTGCCACAATGAGAAGATGACAGGAAATGGCTCTGAGTGTTGCCAAGAAAGGTAAATTGCTAAGGAACAACCTTTGCATATGAAAGTAGCTCAGTAATGATTTTGATTAATATATATATATACACACACACACGTCATTACTGTCACATAACAGTAGAGTCAGTCTTTCTTCGAAGTCTGTCATAATACTTGCACAGTATTTTACCTAATCAAGTGCCAGCTTCTACAATTTATTTCCACCAATTGCCAGTATCCATCAATACACTTGTCACTCACACAAATTCATGGCTTTCAATTGCTCAAGCTCAGATGATGAATTTATTTCTACATGAAGTTCAAATAAACAGTGAACATACAGCCTTACATTTAAACCATTTGCTAAACCCTGCGTCCTTCATTCCTGTTGCTGTGTCTGTCAAGCTTCCCTTTCTAGCATGGCACATACGCCTATAAAGTTCACAGGGATATTGTTGGCAGATTTATTACTTGAAAGTTTGAAACTAGCTAATAAAGCATTAGCTCCACTATGCTTACTTTTTTATGTTTCCAGATGACTCGCTTTAAAATGAGAACATTGGAAAAGAAGTCTTAAATATGCACTTCATAGCTACTTACATTTTAACCTAACCTATTACTCCACAGATTAATGTGGTTAGATAATATTGTACACTTTTGGAACTTGGTTACCACCAAGTTAGCCAGGCATGCAGGCAAAATGTTTGCCATTGAATCCATCATTAAATCACTGTCCAAACTCTGTAAATACAGACTGTATCTGACTGATCTGTATTACACAGTGCCTAGTTATGGTTGCTAAGGTGACTAGACAATTGTTGTTGGGTTTAGCAAACAGTCAGTTACAATAATTTCACAATCCTCAGGTGGGTGTGCTATGAACTGAATTTACACTTGTAAAATAACTCGATGACATCAATTTTGAAGCTTATTAGAAATTGGACAAAAGAGACTCGTATTACAGTTATATCTTTAGAAAAGTAATTACTGCCCAGAAGCCAGCAGCACGCCCTGCATAGTGAAAGTAAAGTCACATATAGTTTGTTAATGTTAAACACCTCCGCTGCCTGAAAATCTGTGGCATCACCCAGCAGCTAATCACTCCGCAACGTCTGTGTTTACTGCCTTTGCCTTAAACAGTCATAGGCACTGCACGTACTATGGCAGTGAACTAGTTTCTATCAGACATTGCACAGTAGTACAGCAAAGCAATTTACAGTGATTGCCAGTGACATGATCTGACACAAAGTATAGCTCCAAACCATCTCAAGAGATGTTTCAGTGGAGTACCCTTTGGTCCTTTGAACTCTGCATTCCTCACTTCACAGTGAAAGCTGCCAAGTTTGTCTGACGACAGAAAATGATAGCAAGCAGTACAGGCTGTGATTAGAGAATGTACAGACAGTGCACCAAGGACTGTTTTGTGGTAAGAAGTAAAGCCTTTAAAACCTGTAACTGTCTCCATAGGCATGCAGCCTTACATGCTTGAACTGTTGCATGACATTGTCTGCAAAATACAGATCTCTTTCCTGCCCAGAAGGTTGATCCATGGTCAAAGTAAAGGAATGCAGCAATAACTTTGCCATTTGTAAAGCAACTCCTCTCCCCGTTTAGGGATGCATAAGCCTGAAGACAGGCATTCCTGGGCCGCCACAACAACAGGTGTTGCAGATGGCCACCTGACACTCCACTCTGATGGCCTAGGTGACTAAATCAACTCAGCAGCTTACCTTTTCCTGGAACTACAAAGTAGCCTTTCTTCAGTGGTTCTACAGTTATCAGCCACAATGGGCAGGGACCTTTGTTGTATCTCTCTCTCCCTTGTTATCATATATTCTCATCTCCCTGCTGTCTGTGTGTAATACAGGCACAAAAATGCCTTGACCAGCGGCAGACCCAGAGTGCGCTTGGAAATTAGGTGGGATTATTGTACAGCAAGTCCAAATATACTTAATGGGACAAGGTCATCTTTATCCAGTATGACTACTAGATGAAACGTATCACTATTACAGGCCAAAGTTTTCTGCAGTGTGGCGATGTTGCAATAACCAAGCTGTTGCAAATGAGACGTAGTCTTAATTACAAGGCGGAAAATCACATTTTGATTCATTGCCAGTCTTTTGTGATTCATGTGAATATGAATAATATACAGCAGCCCAAGTATGACTGTAAGGTACTAAAAAATCCACCCATGCAGAAACAATATTTCTTTTTATTTGAATTCTGGAGATTTTGTGCAGTAAGTCTGGTCACCATGCTTTCCATGCACATTGATAAACAATTTATTTTCTCTGTAACAAATGCTTGTTTTGATTGATGATAGAAAGGGCCCCAAAATGTTATCCTAACAGTAGGATATTCTCAATTAGCAAATTAGTATAGCTACAAATTTAATGAAAAGAACAAAATAGCCATCTCTATTGCACATCACTTCACTGCTTCTTTGCCTTAGGAAGCTCAAGGGAAACAGCAGAAGACGCCTTGAGAGAGGACTCCTGTGTAGTCGTGGCTTCGGTAAAAAGGCTCTGCTGTCGGTGTATCTTTTCTTTGAGGTCAGTGATGACAGCGGCTCTGGCAGCTCCTGTGTACATGTCATATTTGTCCTTGTGCGTGGTGTTGTAGTGGCGACTCAAGTTGAAATCCTTCATGGCTGATTTTGTTTCCAGGCACACTAATCACATAGGTTTGTCTTCGAATTCTGTAAAGAAAATTATTATCTGTTTCCCATCTTGCCCGGAAGACACAGCTCTCTTTGTCCAGTTTTCGTTTCTGGCCACTCATGTCTGAACTACAGTATCAAATTGAACTAAAGCAATTACAGTAAAAACTCTGCTCTACCACAGTTGTTAATCACAGCTAGGATGGCTTTAGGCACTGAGGAAATGATGCACAAAGCTGTTACATTCACCAACCTAATGCTAAGCTACGCCTTCCACTAGGAAAATATGGATTCAAGTGTAACTGTGAATATCCTGTTTACAGAGTCTTATTGTCTGTATGTCACTTACCCCGCATTCTGTTGCATCAGGCACAATATTCATAGTCAATATGTCTCAGCCGTCAATGGATGTTATGTTTTTACTCAAGAACACAGAGTGAGTAAAGTGCTAACTGAGTTCATGCTGCAGATACAGACGAGGCGTGCTGTCACTGTGACGGTTGTTGAAAAAGCTTGTATTCATTATTGACTGTATATCTTATATCTGTATATCTATTTGTATTGACTGTATATTTTCCTGTTATACAGCAGTCTACAAGATTATGAACATGGCTATGAGTTAACTGTTTCGTTTCGTTTAATACTAATACATTATAATAATAGGTCTACATATTAAATTCATATGAGATGTATTGACTTTTTTGAGTTGCTCTCAAAAGTAATTGGAAGGTATACTCTGCAACCTTGGCTTGCTCTTCCATTCAACAATTCCATTACAGCACATGGTTACAACCATTCCCATAACAGGTGGGAGGCATTGTAGAGTGTACGATTGGCATCCTCCAGATTCAATTCTATTTCCTCGATCACGCAAAGGGCTAGACTTTCCCTACATACCATATAGGTGAGCAACATTGAGGTGGTGCATGCTGCATTCTTTACAACAACAGCATTAGTCATGGGATGCCTGGATGATTAATGCTCATGTGTCTCATCTGACTCAACCAGTTTTATAAACAGGTTCTTTTTTCAGTGCATCTATTGCAGCTATTGTTAGATTTGGCATCATTTGTATTGTTTGCTATGCTTTTCATATATTAATATATGTTTGTATCAATTAAGTTGCATAATTATTGTATTGAAATATTGAAATTTTTTATGTTTTGAAAAGAAAATTGCAAAAACATATTTTTCATTCGATGAAAAAGTTAGAATCATGTTTCATGTAGTAGATCTGGCCCTCAGTGTGCCTTATCAGGTGGCCACATGGGTATCCAGTGTCACATGTCAGGTGAGAGACAATTTTTCCAGTGCAGCTGCTGCCCACCAAAAACTGATGAGAGTTGGATATGCTGAGGCAATATGCCTTGGTCTCATTGCTGACTGATCCTTATCCTTCCCTCAAAGCCCGAGCTTGAGGTCTCTCAGCGCAGCTCGTCTTGCATCTCCTACTGGTAACAGCTGTTTTATCGTGGGTCATGGATTCAACTACTTATCTAGTGGCCACCTGCTATGCATACTTGGGGACAGTGAAAAGGTTACATATTGTATTTGCTGTGGGTGGACAAGTGATGAGCAATGAATTTATGTGAAAAATGTATGTGTGTGTGGGGGGGGGGGGATGGAGGGAGAACATAAGATACTAGGAAAAATGTGTCACGTGTCATTTCAGATTTTTATTACATTTTCTCGCCTCTTCTTGCACACAGACAATTCTTAATGTAAAGAGTCTATGTTTACATTTGGCCTTTAGATGTGAGAACGCAGTGGAGGTTTTAAAGGTGAGGCTTTATAGTTAGTAGCTGTAATACCTGATTAGCATCTGACCTGAGTGCTGACAGCATCTCACACGGTAGAGCAGGTGGTCCACTATTCATAGGAGCGTTGGTTCCTTTCCCGGCTCCACCTTACAGCATGTCCAAATATCCTTGATGGGACAAGGTCATCTTTATCCTGTATACTGCAACTATATGGATGGAGCTCCTCGCCATCACAGGCCAACATTTTCTGCAATGTGAGATTTTTGCAGGCCTACAGTACTGCAGAAAATGTTGAATGATTGATTGCCAAATGTTTGTGATTGAAGTTTCACAGCACTGGCTCTTATCCATGTTTAAAATAATATGTAATTCAGAAAAAAATACTATTATTTCTAATAGTCTGTTCATGGGTGAAACTTAGGAGTGTGAAGTTAGACTCACTGTCACTTTGGGCCCTTCTCGAGGACCTGAAAAGCGATTGAGGATTTGAAGGCGAATGGATCTCACTGATTGTTAATCAGTAAATCTGGTCACAGGACTTGTTTTGAATTTTGAGATGTTCAAGTTGTAATATCCACGCCATGATGAAATCTTAACATCAGAAATGTGATGATAATGCTGAGACAGTGTCTTCTTAGTTCCTCTTTTATTGGTAACTATGATGACAAGATATTACAAAGCATTTTAAGTTACTCTAACCTAGTTAAGGTAACAGGCCGACACCACTCACCAGGCAAATTAAGCCACCCCTTGAGGCTGCGTTGTGTTGTGTAGTGTTGGGTTCTCTGAGCTACCATGTATTGTGTGTGGATGAGAACAGAATATATGTACAGGTCAGGCATACACTTGTCTCACCATCAGCTCAGAAACAAACACATCACACAACATAAACAAGTTACTTTCACACAACAGCTAGCTAGCCTGTTTGCTAGGTTCCCTAATTCACATTATATGACTAATTTAGCACTGTAAAATTGATTACACAAAGTCAACACTTTTTAATAGCATTTTCATTAAGTGACAACGCTAGCATGTTCATATGAATTTGCTACATTTGTGCCACAGCCACCAGCAGCATTTACCCACTGACAGAGGGCACCCGTGGGCCACTAAACCTACACGATTGGATATGATGGCAAGTGGAATCACACACTATACAGACTTACTGTTACATACATCAACGTAAGTAAAAACCTCAAGTGGGTACATTGCACAGATTAAAGTCAGTGGCAGCTGATGATTTTTTATCTGCATAGTATTCAAAACCCTCACATTTCCATGAACTGAAAACATTCCCTCTTACAATAAAAGGTTTTGTATTTACTTGCGCACAAACATACATTTTATCAGACAAGCAAACACTCTCCCTCTGTCAAACTGAAATAGTGTCTTGTAGCAAGAGTAACGTACAGCTCTGAGACAAACAAACAAATCTGAATAGTCTAGGCAGTGGACTGAGTCTACCTCTTCATCTTAATTAGATAGTTAAGGAACAGCCAATCAGGTGATGAGACAAATTACCTGTGCAGTGGCTCTGTGGGACTTTGATTCTTGAGTATATTGTGTGCAGCCAAGGATAAGTCCAATTTTAATATAGTTAATGCTAAGTGTTTTTTATTATTTAAGGAGTTTTGGGGCTACTTGAGTGTGTGGGAGATGCAGATGTATTATGCAGTGTTTGCATTTGGTTTATTAACAGTATTAATTTAATCGAGTGCTTTGTATTTATCTGCTGCGTATATCTGTTAAGCCTCATTTAAATACTTTTTTTAGTGTAGATATACAATAGTTGTTACAGCAGTTTGCCAAGTTTTATTGGAAATGCAGTCAAAGTTTCTTTTTTAGTTTGTTTTAGAACCACAGTCACATGCACATACACACCCATAAGTATAGAGGGAAACTTGTTTGGAATAAAGATTCATCAGTGGAGTTCTTACCAACGCTTCACAGCAATCACCCTCTAATTAACTGGCTATCCTAGATAATATTTTAAAGCTCACATAACAACATCTGACTGTTGATGCGTTTGGCACACTTCTATCTTTATATATTATTTTCCTATTCTTGATTGGCTGCTTAGCATATTGCTCACTCACATATGAATCTATTTGTGTCTTATACCTGTCCTTATTGCCATGTTGGTACATTTAGAGTGCAAATGACTAATAGCAATAACAGTTCAACAAACTCCTCTCTACAACTCTTCTTCTTCTCCTTGAGTGAGACTTCAGTTTCTGCTCCCCCCCCCAAAAAAACAGATCTCACTCTTCACAAATGGTCTGTCTCTGCAGGATCCTTTCCATAATATTGTCAGGTACTTTGAATACCAATCTGAGCCTGTCTGGCAGCAAAAACAAGCACTTTTAGTGGACATACTTTTGACAGACACAGTTGCCCCCAAGGATTGTGTTTCAGACATTACAGCCAGTTTCGTGGCTGCCGACTGATGCAATCTACAGGACCAACTCCAAAACTTTTTGAATTTTGAATTCAATTGAATTGCATTTGAATTTCCCTTACATGTTAAATGACCTCAACACACTGTGTTAAAATAATAGTCAATACATGCCATAGATGTTAAATACATTAAACAATTCAGAAAAACTATATTAGTCTCAAGTATCTGATTTCAGCATGGAAACAAGAAGGATTGATTGACAGCATTAACAGATCTTTTTGATGCAGCCGGGTAAAATGTATCTGGCAGTGGTCAACAAGTCAGTCACTAGTCACTTTTTAAACACGTATTGTCATCCCAGGACTAATGAAGTGGAGAACTATCTGATGGAAGCACATACTTTTCTCAGTTAACTCCAAATATACTCTCCTTTTCTCTCTTCTTCCCTTTTCTCTTCACCGCACACTCTGGATCGTATGGAAGACACAGGAGCAAGAGTCATTTTTAAGGTGGAATGCCAGTCGATGTGAGCAGATCCATCAGTGTTCGTCGCCCACTAAGATACTGAGATGATGGATGGATCTAATGGATTGATTTAAGCCTCTGCTCCCCTTACTGACTGACTGAATAACTGAGTGAATGCTAGAGCAAGTAACTTCAGCTGGTGTGGAATGCATTTATACTGTGCACTTCCTCCACAGGCGAGTTCATCCATCACTCCGGCTGATTGTTATGTTAGGCTCTCTCAAGGTTATTGTGTATGCGTTATTATTTCTTAATAAGAAAAGGATTTGACACCAATATTACCAGATCACTTTGTTCATGTTTACTTCAATTTAACAATGAATTCTTCACTGAGCTCTTGTTACAGTGACTGATAATGAAGCCGTACATGAAGTAGGTGTTGTCTTACGGAGGTATTTTAAGTTATGATGGTGTCTCTGAGGGATGGACAGATAAATACCATAGATATAGTGTTATACTGTAAATGCAAAGTATTTTAACCTTCTTGATTTGCCCGATGGCGTGAACACTTACAAGTCATAAACATGGGAAACTTTCCCTTTTTGACTGTTCATCTCATATGATGTGAACGTGGCATTAGCAACATCCATCCATTCATCAAACAACAGGCCATTCAATATTTGGCAGACTGATTGGTTCTGAAGATTTGCTTAGTGTTACGTGGTTTGTACATGTTTTGGTTATTGTCAAAAACATGCAAAAGTATGGATTTTGGCTTCTCGTGCAATCTTTAAAAAAATCTGCCATTTGTCAAGTGTTTTATAAATAATACAAGGTTATCCTATCTAATATCATTTCAGAAATAGTGGTGAATCCTTTATTAAACAGTTAAATGTATTATTTTTAGTTAGTATTTTAATATGTTTGTTTTTATATCTGATGTTATTTATTCTGCTACAGTATGTCTCTGTTCGTGGACTCAAGCTGTAGAGTTTTCCATTTCATTTGTTGTGAATGTCTTTCACTCATCTACTGTTTATTTCTTTCTATTACAGAAAAAATGACAGGATGAAATCAGATGCAATGTGTCACCTGCATCATTCAGCCACTAATTTGTGGGTCTGTCACTTTAGACTTTGATGAAGCTTTTATATATGGAGACAGCCTTTTGTTTTGCATGTTTCCAGTCTGCTGAGAAAATGTGACATCATTGTCTTTGCACAACCAGCTGTAGCCAAAAAATAAAAGACTCTTGAGTGATCCGCACGACTCCATGAATTAAACATACAGGTGCTCAGCTGGAAGCATTTGGATGGATCAAAAACCAAGTGTGGCAATGTGCAGAAATGAATGTTGATAACAGTAGATGGACAAAAATGGGATAACTCCAAGAATTATTACAGTAGCTATTGTCAGGCAAAATAGACAAGAGGCATATTCATTTTATCCAGTTTACTTCTCAATTCCTCTTATTCTGTTTTCAACAAGGAGACACAGAAGACCTTGTGCAGCTCATTATCATTGTGTGAATAATTTGGAGTCTGTGTCATCTGTAAAATACCTCCTTGTGGCCACTGGGGGTCCGGCAGGTTAACTGTGACCTGGAAAATCAACAGTTGAACAAACAAACAGGCGGGCTTGTGAGCCCTGGGTCCGTGAGGACAGATATAATACAGGCCTATTAGCACTGAACTAGTATTACCTGTGGACCTCACATGGTTTAACCCCAAATGTGTTCTGTGTGGTGCAGTGTGTTCTGACTTCTGTGTGGACCATATCAGTGGATAGAATAGAATAGAAATGTAGTTATATGAGCATCTTGAATGTGCACCCAAAATGCTATCAAAACTCTCATCAGTGATTTCCATGGCAGCTGTATTATTTTTTTATATCGGTTAGTGCAACTAAAAACATGCGTCACTGAGGCTTCATTTTTTCTGGCATACATTAGTATCATGACAATGTGTGGGGTTCATTAATCCAGAGCTCAAAGTAATAGTAGCTTGAGTAGTAGCCCACTGACTGAGAAATAATGGCTTTATGCAGGTGCAGGCAGATATGGATTTTCAAATTGGATGGAGGCATGGGGTCCGGGGGCACATGGCGAGTGGATAATTGGCGAGCACATGCAGATTTGAGTGACGTCAGCGCTGACCTGCAATGCTGTGCCCAGTCTTAAATTGCTACCTAGATCTCTGCATTACCAAATACTTCTTCCTCATACGCGACCAACACAACAATCATCCCAACATGTTTTCAGGAGCACATGCCTTTACATTTATCTCTCCAGGGATGGAGCATCCATCCCCTGCAGTTTTTATTTAAGGCAAGATGGGCTTCTCTCTTGTTGTACACCGACACCTGTGTTTTACCGCTGTATGTTTTCACTCAGTACTTTGCCCTTGTTTTAAGAGAGAGAGGCTGACTGATTGGAGAGGACAGATGACTATTCAAGTTTGGGTTTGAGCCAATCCCAATCCCTCCTCTGGTTTTCCCGCTCAAGGTCAATGGTGGAAGAGGGTAAGGGGTGTCATTCCGTCTCCCAGAGGTACAAATCACAGTGGTAGACAAGCAAAACACCTGAGCTGTCGAGCACTGATTTAAGACCTTGCAATGTACTTGCCTTACTTTTACTAACAACTTTTATTCAGAAGCAATTGTTACATATTGTGGATGTGCGGGCCTCTTTGTACTCTTTATTTGGATGCAGAACAGTTTATATGTTAATATACTTGACAAGATCACTTCTGATCTTATGATGTGTGTCTTTTGTTCGGCACCAAAAGCAAAGTAGAAGGAGCAGAGAGAAGAAACACACATGCATCATCCATCATTGAGTCACCTCTTGCTCAACTATTGACTGCAGCATGACACAAAACTTCAGTCACGCACAATCCAACTACAAGAGGACAATAGATATTTCTTTGTATCATGTGGAAATAAACAATAAGTGCTTTTATAATAAAGGAAGTTTTCCACTTTCCTCTTATATTTACTGCTGACATTTCTTAAATATTACATTTCACAACACAGAAAGTTCCTCATAATAATCCACTCATCTCCTCATGCGATTGTGTTTTGTTTTGAAATGAGAGGAAATTGAGAGTTGCGTGTTTAAGAAGGAACAACACATAATTGGTCTCAGAGGATGTGATACATGATCTGAACTTTGTTCTGAGATCTTTATGCTGTTTTAAGATGTACAATGCCAGTGGCGCAGTTGGCAGTGAGCCCAGTTTGATATTTCTGTTTTTTCCCCCACACACAGTTTACTTTTATAACACTTGACTAACAAACTCACAACTACCCAAATATGTCAAGACTGAAGCACGTCTGATATTTAGTAGATACATTCATGTACATTCATACATACACTCCTTCCTTCCAAGGGAGCGTATTTTCCTTTTCTTCTCTGTCATCCTTAGTACCACTCTCTTCTCTCTGTACCACACATACACGTTTGTGTTCATGCACTAATGCAACTAACATTTCATTAGTATGGCTTATTTGAGTACAGGGTGTGCAGGCATGAAGACTATTTTAATCTAGGATCTACTTATTTTAATTGCGACAAGCAAGGACACACATGCGAGAATTCCTTTAAGGCAGTTTATTGCATTTTATCCTTGGCCTGCATTATTAACCACACATCTTTGGGCATGTTCTGCAGCATTATTCTACTTGCACCTATGTATAATGCATATATGAATATTATAAGACTACTAAAACAATGAAATATGATATTAAATAGGCTTGTATTTGGCACATCATTCTGGATATAGCCTCTTGCTTTTTTTCTTCTTCTGGTTCATGAGAATGTAGCATCCTCTAGTGAGAATATCTAGATCAGAATCCTAGCTGTATTGCACGACCACTGATTGGCAGTTGCTCTAACCCTCAGGGCAATATTGCACCAATCACCAAAGACAGTTCGTCTTCACCTTTGCATGAATGTCAGAAGCTTCAGGGCAAGATTACTGGAGAGGCTTTGGGGGAATCCAGTTAGTCAATTTTGACATTTGATTTCCATAAAACACAAGAAGTGGTATATCTGTGCAAGACTGACTAGGATGGAAATGTTTTCTACCAGATTCTGGTGTGGGTAACATAATTGCTCTGGCCATGTTGATGTGATTTCAACATCTGTGCACTTTTTTGTAAGTCAATTTATATATGTATATAGGGTAAAAATGAATAATACTGATTCACTATTCTCATACCAAGAGATTACATATGTTTTGAGATTTTTCATTACATAGTATCTTTGTATTAGACCTTTTTATGCAATAATTACAAATCAAGGAGTAGGACTGCTATAAAGTGTCAGGTGTCTAATTCTCAGAATTAACCAAACATAGACGCACCTGTCTAGCAATTGTAAACATACGTTTTCTTAATAAAATAATTATTAAAACTGTATCACGATATAACATTACATATACCATGATAGAGCTTTTTAGCCATATCACCCATCCCTACTTTTATTCATATTAGCATCACATGATCAAGTTAGAAGGGGAATAAATGAATGAATGAGTATTCCTGGGAATTGCCAAGTGGATTCATATGGTGCTTAGCATCTAAAGCCAAATGCCATATTTCCATGTTTGCCAAACATTAAATCCATTAATTCAAAGCATCCCATGTAATTTGTGTCTTAAAATTCAGTGTAACTTATGAAATAACACACTGACAAAATAGATTACTGAGGTTGATGCACGGTGATACATACAGTATCTGTGGTTTAAAATGAGGTTTTACAATAAAAAACATTACTGTAATTGTATGAACAAATATTGGTTAATTTATCAGTTATCATTTGTTGTCCCAGTTCCGTATATTTCAAAATTAGACATCCATTTAGCTTGAATCAGTCATAAAATGTAAAGTCACATTTTGGTGGCCATGCACTGCCAATGTATATTAGCATATATATCATAATGATGTACCGCTTCACCAAGCACTCAAATATAGTCGATAAGCAGTGGAGAGGAAGACCTTCAGACCAACTATATTCCTCTGTGTCCTTGTATGTTGAGGATCTTCGAGCACCAACAACAGAAAGTGTTGCCTGAGAGAGCATTTTACATGGTTGTCCAGTTTCTAAACAGTACAAATACTGCATCCAAACACTTTCTGGAAGCTTTTATTTTTATTAGAGGCATATTTTAATCAGAATAAGGTATGGATTTTGAAGTAATGGATTCAGTCAGTCAGTGCAGATACAGCTTTCATGGACGTATACGCCACTTTTTTCTGCATTTCTTACGTTGCATCATGCACACGATAGC
Source organism: Nannoperca australis (assembly GCA_036023655.1). NCBI lineage: Eukaryota > Metazoa > Chordata > Actinopteri > Centrarchiformes > Percichthyidae > Nannoperca > Nannoperca australis. The sequence goes on along the minus strand of JAVQJD010102500.1, from coordinate 3,385 downwards.
ATACTGAGATGTGAGACTATTTGTAATTAAGAGAAAGCTGCCTTTAATGCTCACACATTACCAGCACATGAATTCCTGCAGTCAGGACCCAGCCAAAGGTGGACGATGAGCTGGGAGAGGGAAAGACCTTCAGACGGACTTTATCTCTCTTTGTCCTTATGTGCAGAGAATCCCCAAGTATCAACAACAAATACTGTTGCCTGAGAGCATGTCCCAGGGGTCTGATTAACTCCATGGACCCCCGGCCCTGTCAGTGGGATGGCTCTCTAAGGCTAGAGCCCGTTGCTTGAGGGCAATGGCTCTTTGTGGCATCCTGGTTCCATTACCACACACAACCAGACACACTGACATTCATGCACATATAATACATGTCTCTGCTTCTTCTGCACATGCTTCTTGGACCTTGAAACTAGATACTAGATTTGCCCAGATACTAGAAGAAGAAGAGGGTATGATTTATCCTCAAGGTCTGAACAGACACATTTGAGAGACAAGAATGCATATTTTTATTCAAATCATTTTAATCAAGAGGAGGTTAACAGAAAGTCAGCCTCTTCTGGCATTCTTCAGATTTGAACAAACAAAGGCAAACAGAAAACTTTTCTCGGAAATTAAGTTGCAATTATTAAAATTGATCATCATAATAAAACCTTCATGGTTATTATGTTAGCCAAGAGACGCCTGTGTTGCTATGTTAATCATTCAAAGACATCGTTTAAAGTAAAAAACTCAAACAGGAACACAGAATGGAGAGAAATACATCTGGAACCAATGACTCATTCCACTTCGCAACTCAATAATTAACTTGCATCAAACAGCACATAGAACAAAATAAAAATAATGATTCTCTTTGAATGGTAGTTTTATTGCTGGTAGCTTTTTCTGCCTTTCTTTCCGTCTGGACTGCGTTCAAGGATCAGGTCCTTAACTGTGTTTTCACCTTTAGTTCGGAAAACCTGTAAGTAAGTAAATCTTTCGTCAAGTCATGGATGTTGTATAATCTCCATTACTGTTACAAGGCTGAGACAGTTTGCACTCAGAGCTTATTTACCACGCAAGAAAAACAAAACCGCTATACAGTAGAACCTCCCACACAATGCCTCTGTGTAATTTTCTATCTATTATTTTGATCAGCTGCTTTTGCCCGAAGGCTGGCAGAACACCGCAGAGAGAAGCAAGGACATGTTGGTTGAATGTTTCTATCACGTCTTCAGCATAATCGCTCTGTGTTCATAAGGACACAGCGGTCACAGATAACCTGCTGTGCTCTATGTGCTTGCTGCCTCATCAGAATAGGACTAGTCTCTCTGGCTCCTGTGCTTGTTCTCAGCCTTTAGCATAAACTGGAATGTCAGAGCTGTTTTATTGGTACAGGATATTTACACTAGCTGTGGTGACACCTGCTTGAAGAAAATAGTACCAGTCATACCATCTTTAATCTGGGAATTAAAGTGTTGCTCTGTTCAAATTTAATAGCTAAAGTGATACAGCACTATTATTTGCTTTTGCCTTTTGGGGATTGCAAAGAGATCATTTGTGCGCTCCTAATCTGATCAAGTCAGTGCCAGTTTGGGCCAAATAGGTATGGTCTCCGCAACCTTTAAATCTAAATGGAGATTATAAAATGTATTTCACCGTCTTTATCATTTCATTTTCAATGAAACATTTCTAAAGATTAATCAAAAGCTTTGCTTTAACGATTGCTAACAGGCAATAGCAGTTTTAGAAGCACGCATTAGTGCAACCTATCCTCAACAAGCAGTGTCCCACAGCATGTGGAAAAAACACCACTGTTTGAGCATCATCTAATAGAAACTCTTCACAATACCCGCTGCTGCCCACACTCTAGTCTAGGCAACATGAGGCCAAACAGATCGCTGCCACTGTAATCTTAAAAGGCAGTAAGAAGTTCCTCCACAGTGAATTTGACATGCCTTGCTGTGCTATGAAGAATGCAAACAGAATTGTGGAGATGGATAAGAAAAAAACATTTTAAAGGTTGGTGTATTTACATACACACAAGTATTGTTATGATTGGGTTTTTGGAGTATTCTGGTTGTGAATTGCATGTAAACATCATGTTGAGTGAGGCATCCACAATGGATGCCTGAGTTGTTATGTGGCATCTTCTGGCCAACACAATTATACAAACCAAAAGCCAAACCAAAAAAAAAAAACTGAAATGAAGACAGGAGATCAGTGTGACCCAAAGGATCAGGCATGTTAAAGGAATGCAGCTTTATTCAGTGCATTAACCAAAGATCATGCAACAGATGAAACTGTTTTCATCAATTGTTGTCATTGTGTGGATCAGTGTCTTCAGTCAGCCTTTAAAGAAACATGAATGCAGCCTCAACAGGAACAGAATCTGGCCTGGCAAACACATTTGGGGTGTTGGATATCCATATTTGGGGCATGTGTTCACATTTATGGTGCCATATATTTATATATGGGGTGGCTCTGCACCTCCTACACTAGAACATGATTTACGTCTCAGGAGAAGCTGGTGTTGACTGTCCTTTCCATTATATGACTGCCATTATGCCCTGGTGGGAGGTTCACTGTTATTACAGAAGATGAAAAGATCGGATTTTATTGACCTGCTCCCTACCACATCTACTTTAATGCACACCTCCTTATATAATTCCCTACTATAATGAAGATCGTCATCCCTCACCTCTGATCCCGGAATTACCACTGCTTGTTCACGCCCAAATGAGCATGTAACATGTGTGTGTGTGTGTGTGTGTGTGTGTGTGTGTACTTTGATACAAGGAGATAAGGTCCTTATCTAATCTTCAATCAATTATTGCACATTTGCTCCTCTCAACTCTCAACAGAAAGCTCAAGCTCATCTGCAGCTGAGTCAGTTGTCTGGACTTCCACTTGATATCCAGAATTATAATCATTTTAGACTTGCATGTTTGTGACATGTTGATGTATCTTGAGGTATTGTGAAGTATGTGTTCTGTGTAATTAGCATACAAGATTTGCCTTTTGATACATGAAATTTCTAATTATGTCTTAACAAAAAAAGTTGAATAGAATATGGTGTAGGCGTTATTTAGCACGAACAAGAAGAGTGACATCGAAGAGTTCCTTAGGGTTACCATGCACTATATGAGTGATTTCTTCAATAAATAATGCTATGCTTTTGTCTAGCCTCCTCCATTATTGATTGCAGTGACTGAAATATGAATAGTGAACACTTTACTATTGAAATAGATGGAAACACACACTCAGTACATTGACTTTTTTAACAAAATTGCATCTTTTGGCTATTCACATCCTTGTATGCCCTTAACAACAAAGAACAATGTGCAGTATGTGTCCATGCCAGTTTGAGTGTCAAACGAAATATTTATATATATATATATATATATAT
>JAVQJD010102499.1:0-24622 GCA_036023655.1 Nannoperca australis | reverse complement strand
AATTTAACTCATGCATATAAAATCAGCTCCATCCCGACGTCTTAAATACCATTTCCTTTAGTTCTTTGTCCACCGTATCCGCCTGCTCGAGCACCATAACCTGCCACATAAAGAACATTTCAATTAACGGTGTTGTTGCTCAGTGTGTGTGTGTGTGTGTGTGTGTGTGTGTGTGTGTGTGTGTGTGTGTGTCCTCAGTGGCAAGACGTGTTTCATACCGTTGCCTTTCATTGGTTGTCCATTGGTTGGGCTGGTTTGAACACCATATCCTGTAACAAAGATCACAGTGCGACTGTATAATAGCAAATAATAATGAAGTTAAATTTCAATAGATGCAAACTGGTGGAAAGATGTAACATGTACTATTAGATTTTGCTCCATTTCTGTTGGGTACAACTGCTGGATTTCCTCATGAATTAGAAACAATGCATATAGAGATGAAAGCCATAGAGTACCAACCCTGTGGGTTCCCACCTTGTCCATTGGTCGCACCAGCTGCTGCTCCATAGCCTTAAAAAACAAGATGGAAAAACATAACCAAAAGATCCAGCATGGTCCTTATCTTCTTCACCTCACGTTTGACACATTTACTACACCTTCAGCCTCAGTGTAGCATTAGGAACATACCATTCTAAAATCAGATCAATCAAATGTATGTACTGCATTCTGTAACCACTAACCTATGCCTTTTGTGGGGTACCCACCGTATCCATTTTGTGCACTCATTGTTTGTCCCACACCTTAGATAGAAATAATTAATGACAGAATTTTCTCAGGAACAGAGGACTTCATGGAGAAATCTGCTGTTAATTTACCTTTTGATGGCATCAGCATTCTTCCTACACCTCCACCTCCACCATTTTGAGGTTTCCTTCCTAGAAAAATCGCCATGACAGTTGTGAACAAACGCTTTGGCTTGTGTGGAAATCCCACTAATGAAATCATTTTCATGTTTCAGGTGTTTAAAAGTGTCCAGAATGTGATGAACTTACCATTAGTTTGGGGCCCTTGTCCATTGGATATTCCAGATGCAGCACCATAACCTTAAACATAGCACATTTAATGTAACACTACTTTGCAACATATCCATATATCACGCAAAATGATATATCTGCCGTCATCACAAAACCATCTCACAAATCAACAAACTAAAGAACTTTGAAAATTGTATCATATGTCAGGTGTTGGTCTTCTCAGGCAGACATATAGTATATTTTATCAATCGTTTTTGATTTGTCATTTTTAAAATTTGAAATCCAGGTACAAAACATGTATGTCATGATGCCCAGCTCCATCAGCAGCCACACAGCTGCAGTAGAGCGTGTTATTCTAACATGATGTGGCAGAAATATTCAACAATGTGTTGTGTGTCAAAAAAAAGGACACTCAGTAAACACACTCTCCCGGTGAGTCAGTAGTTTGACAAACATGTTTGGGAAGTAGCAGGCCTAGACTCCTCAGAAGTCAATGGAGTGACTGTGTACAAGCAGTAAAACTATTCTCCTCCCTTCTCACAGATGGATGTTAAATTTAGGCTGCTGCTGCCACAGAAGCCGAACTGCCTTTGATTTCACAAACCGAGGCCGCTGGTAAAGAGAAAAGAATATATGGCCGCTTCGCATCATCGCAAGAAAAGCTGTCCGAGCACACATACGAGCTACACAGCAAGCATTGCTACGATTTCACTTTAACATGATCGTTTGAAATTTGACAGGCAAGCCCGAGCATCTGTAAGACATTTGTCTCATCTCTTTTTCGTGTCTTCGGGAGTCTCAGCAGATTGGACAGTTTAAGTTTAAGACTGGAGCATGGAGTCTTGCAGCACTTCAACACAATTTTGCACTAAATCACTCACCAATATGCAAAATATACAAATACAACCACAGTGTATGTTTGTACATTTTGTTCTGTAAAAAACATTAACATCCTCTTGTTCATTCAGGGAGGCATTAAATCATTTCTCTTAGTGATAACTAGTACTGTATCTTAACTTCTGGCTTTAAATTCTTGTATAATTAAGATATGGTATTAGAGTAGATGTTTTTTTTTATTTATCTAGATCTCAAAGAATCTAGCAGCCATTTTTGTTTAACTTTAAACCAATCAAAAAGTAATATGGTAGAAGCTATCACCAACAGACAAAATACAACATTTCCAACATGCAAGGGTACATGATTAAAAGAGAGATCTACTACAGAAATGGTGCAGAGAGTTTGGCCGCCTCTCTAATACACTTCAGAAACACACAGTACTGCATCTGGTGAATGAAGGATTTTCTCACTTTGGTCATGAAATCAACTGCAGTAACAGATTGTATTTGTACTAGAAAAACGTTCAATTAAAGCCACCTCAGGGAGAAATACTCTGTATATTTGGTTTATTGTGTTTTTTTTTTTAACATAATCCCATTTTAGAAAGCTTTTCATCAAACGCAGCAAGAAGGGAAATGGTGAAACACAGTATGTCGCACAGCTAATGTACAGAGACAGAAAGCATTTTTCTCAGGGCCAGCTAACTTGGCCGTATATCAGCTCATAACTCACATGCCAGGTGTTTCACCAGACACATAACTGACCACAGTGGAATTTCTACAAGTATAGAAATACAGTTAAATTGGCCCATTTTACAAAATGTTCCAATTTCAATAACAAAGCAAACCCTTGACACAAGGCTGCTACTGTATCTTAAATGGATAATACTGATTCATGGCTTCAGTCATAAACACAGTCCACATATTTAATATATACAAAAGAAAACCTACACAAATGAATGTAAATCTAATGTAAATCATGAAGATGAGATCATGGTTATCACATTATTTGAGATATGACCAACTCCCAGCCGAGGTGAAGGCCCCATCTCTGCACTTCACTCACCCCCCGTGTGCACCGTCTGCAGCAGCCAAAGGATCACCGCACTCTGTAGCAGTAGTTGTCCCAACATAGTGGACCGGAAGGAAAAAGCCCCAACAAGGTTTTTAGCCCCAGCAGGAGAATGAGGAGAGTGAGGCAGATGATCTGGAGAGGGGAACATACCCTGATTCTGAGGGTCTAATATACAGTCTGGTCTGAGGTGCCCCTCCTTCAGTTTATAGATGCTCCTGTTCTCCAGATCCTCCCCCCACTTGTTGGGAGAGGCACCCGAGGTGTACACACACACTAACTAAATAATTGGGCACTTAAAGTGCATTAACACTTAAGAGAGAGATAGAGGAGCAAAGAGAGGGAGTTGAGCAGATTGGACGTTGATGAAGTCTGGACGGTGCATCACAAGCTGGATTAAAGGAAGATGCAGTAGCTTTGTGCTCATTGTCATTGTTTAAGTTGATTTTACAGATTATATAACAACTTTCTCATAATTTTCTGACTGGTTATATGCTTACAGCAAATTTATATATGCAGTATTTTGGATGATGGTGTTGGCTTCAATGATGTTGGCTAACACTTACTGTCATGAAGTGCTGCAAAGCATTAATAAATGTGTTCCTCTGGAAACAGAGTGCGATTTAAAAATATTTAAATGAACCGTAGTCAAGTAAAATATAGCATGTAGAAGATGAGAGACGTCACTCTCACATAAGATCATCAGACACCCTGTAAAGAATCAAAACAACCCTGAACAGGAACTGATTCTCATCTGAACAGTCCAACCATGGAAACATATACTGCAGACATGCTAAGCTAAACACTTGCAGACATAAATCACCCTTAATGAATGTAGTCAGCAGGAGAACCCAACAAAGTTAAAACTGTCCATTCAATGATGTGACTAGGCAGCAGTTTAGAGCAATATTTGGTGTTACGAGGTTTGTGCAGGCACATTTTCATCAAATGTTTCTGCAGACCAAAATAAAAACAAATTGGGTAGAGAGTAAATACTGTACAGACAGATCAACATGCAACCTGTCTGGACTGTCCTCAGTTGCATTTGTGAATGGACTTCATGATCAAGATGACATCACCACAAGGTGCAGAGAAGGCAGTTTAAAGCGGGAGGTGATGGAAACTGAGTGAGCTTCATCCTCCACTTATTCTCCTGTAGGTTCATAATGTCTCCATGGTCCCAGCCTATACACATACAGTGTTGGTGAGTGAGAGCGGCCCCTCGTATATTCAAAGAAAAAAGAGAAAGATATCTCACCTTTCACATAGATTCCTCACTTAAAGTCCAAATCCTCTTCTTATGGGGTCAAGGAAAGGTTAACGTCTCACCCCACAGCCCACCCAGACCTCTCACATACTTGGCTTCTCTACAAACACGCTCGCCACCTCTGCTGCCACTAACAAACCATCGCTAACTTTTCACTGCCTGGTAACAAATGTCTTTCGATTCTTCAGATTCTCCTGTCCTTTGGAAATATTGAAGTTAAAATGGTTTTAATCATCTAGCTTTCAGGGGATTAAAGAAACATGATGGGGATAAAAACGTATTTCAGAATAAAATGTCATGCACATCATCTCTTACAGTGTGTTATTTGGCAGCTCAAGAGATCAGTAATAATACTTGCACTAATAATTGTAGATGTGTGTGTTGACTTATGTCAACTGTCAAATGGCCATGATAGTTTTTAGCAGCGTGGCTCTAAGGATTGCAATGTTGGTTGATCACTTTGGTCTGGGCTGAAATATCTCAACTACTGGATGGATTAGGTTTAAATGGGTACAGAAATGCATGATCCCCAAAGGATGAATCCTGACGTTAGTGATCCCTTACGTTTTCCTGTAGCCCCACCATGAGGTTCACATGTGCAGTTTTGAGTGAAATGTCAACTATATTGGATGGATTGCCATGAAATTCAGTACACACAATCATGCCCCCCTCAGGATGAACTGTGATAACTTTAGTGATCCTTTAAGTTTTCATTTAGCACCATCACAAGTCAATTCTGTTTGGTTTATGACCAAGTACCTGCAAAACTGACATTCGCATCAGTCTCAGCTGTATTTTGTGTTTAGTGCCAATTAGTATGCCAAGATGCAAAACTAAGATGAACATGGTAAACATACCTGCTAAACATGGTTTAGCTCAAAGCGTACAGCCTCAGAGAGATGCTAGCATAAGTATTGCTTAAAGATGCTGTATGGGAACAGCTTTTATAGTTTCTGTGACTGACAGCTGTGCCGAGAGCTAAAATGCGTGCGCACTAAACTGTTGAAGGGTGGAGGGGTCATTATGCTCAAAAGCCCCACGCAATTTTTATATTTACCTATAAAACACACACAATCACATTGATATCCTATATAGATCTTACACACAGTGGTGTACACACGTTGTCAGGATGGTTTTCAAAGACTTAAATAATCACACTCAGATCAGAGTTTCACTTGTTCCTTCTGACTGACGTGTTGCCTTGTGCACCGATACCATCAGTATAAAACCAAGCTACGGGCCATAAACTAGTTTAAACATAGATGACATTGACAACTGATTCAATGCCCAAACGTATCTGCTAACATTATCGGACTGTTTATGCTGAAGCTGGCGTCCCAGGATGTTAGTGTGTCGCTCTGTGTACAAGAGAAAAAATAAACCCACTAGTGCGACCACTGTTCAACAAGGACTCCACATAACCATGTCTGCAATGTGTATTCCTGCCCAGATGTGCGAGCTGCTCTGACTCAGTGTTTGGTCGACAGCCAGTGGACTCGGCCAACTGTGTGCAAACAAACCCAGACAGACAGCTGTGAGCACAGTGAGAGGAGCTGACAAATATCAATTCAAGCCTCAAGGGAAATTCATATTTTGTTTTTACGCCCTTAAAAATACAAAACATAAGATTTCTATATAATATTACTAAAGATATTTAAAGAGACTAATGTCTAATAGCACTGGGTCTACAGCGTCTTTTTGATACATTGTAACATGAACAGGGACATTAAAACAGGCCTCTTTGAACTACTTGGTGCCAGGGGTCCTGGGACAAACACTAAGAATGCGGAAGAGGACAGAGGGTTTAACAAACACAGACAGAGCCAAGAGGGAGCCATAATTTACAGATCTCAAATGTTTTAATCAGAAGGACTTCAGACTCATGGTACATATTGAAATATAATCTTTATATTGATATTTCAGAATTGTACTGCATTACTATCGTGACCAGTAATAAGCACAATAAACTGAATGTTCAGGTTTAATCCAATTCTTAAATATTTGACGAGCAAACTATCTAGCCCTAATAAACCAATGGACTTGTGTAGCTTTCGAGTCATGCAGTTATCAGCTGGTATATTTACATTCAAACTAATTATACTATTGAAGAGGCAGTGTTTGGCTGCTGCCTGGTTCATGTTACTCAATTTTCAGTCTCCTCCTGGCAAAACGTTCCTTGTGTTTTTTTTAAATCCCTTATCTCAGGGACTTTAATTTGCACAAGTTCCGCTCTGTATAGAAACTTTTTTACCAGTATAGTCACATCATGTGCTGCTGCCAGTTTCTCCTTTTAGGAATGTCACACATTGGCGTTTCAGCACAGAACAGGCATATTAGCTTGGTTAACTCCCGTCTGCAAAAAAAAAAAAAACAGGAAATTCTGGTCACTGACATTTGGTGAAGTTTTGTGCATCATTGTCAATTCATTCGATATAGACCAGACTCAGCTGTGGCTTATGAAACTATTAATTCTTGGATTTTGTTGACATTGACTTTATTTCCGACAGATCCCACTGCTAAGAAATAACCATTGCATGTTTTGCCTTTACATATTTCCCCCCCCATTTTCTTCTGATCTTATTAAAATCTAGTATGTAGTTAAGAAATAAAGTGGTAACCATGTTTACAGCTGGGGCCTCAGAGACCCCGAAATGAAATAATGTGCCATTTTCTGTATCAGACTTCTGAATCATGTCATAGGTAAACATTTTAATTTGAAGACTTAACACTAATGTTCTCCCTCAAACAGAACATTAGGGCAGAGTAGAGACCCGCTGCACCACCCAAACCAGACTTGAGTAAAATCTGATGTCCAGGACTTTGACAGTGTAAAGAGCACATCATGTCCTCCAAGGCTCGAGTTGAGATGCATTTTCTGCAGTCTCGATCAAACTGTTGAGTATTTTTAAAGATTTTTTTTTTTATTTGTGTTGCAAGTGCTCTACAAGGGTGCAATTTAAATTATTCCCGTTTCCAAATAATGCAATAAATAAAAAATTCTATACAACTGAAACATCTAAGATGGAAAATTACATCAAATACATAATATTTTAGTATTGATACACGTATACACAATGCATGCCTTTTTACAAAAAACCCAAAATTGCATGGCTTGTGTTGGACCATGCCATGACAACTTCCTTAATGGTTATTCTAATAATGAACATATGGGTTCAACTGTACAATCAATTTGCTGTACAATCAATTTACTATACAATCCTCAACCTGGTCACCGATATCTGATCCAACACATTCAACTCAGTAAGTAATACCTCAAGTTTCTTGTCCTGAATATAGCGGATATTAGGAAACGTGTACATGTGGAGCGGTTAGTCAGAAGCCACGTAAGTAAATCGGCTCCATCTTCTAGTTCATGAAATGTTACCAACTCAGTATATGGCAAATGTCAGGTTTGAGATTTCAGAAAAACTTGTGTACTGACGTAACCTACTGGAGACCAAAGGGAGGAAAGTAAAAACATCAGATAAAGGAAATAAAAAAGGGAAACAGTTTGAGTGTGCACAAATGTGAAGGGATGAGGGGAAAAAAATAGGAATCAAAACATTTTGAACACAGGTCGGAGTACATTACATAGCTTCACACCGAGTTTTTGTCAGGCTGTGCTTCTGCTCTTTTCACTCTAGTGCTCAGCTCAACCTGGTCATTAGCTGAAAGTCTTATTAGCGTCCGTCCACCTTAAGATGGAAGAGCAAGGAATCCAGTTGCAGACCTAAATACAAAATAAAGATATTTAGCAATGATATCTGGGTCAACGTACAAATAAATATTGTATATAGTGTGAAATCATCTTTAAAATAAAAATTAAAAAAACTTACTCCATGTTGCTTTTCAGCTGATACACAGTGCGCTTGTCCAGGTAACGACAGAAGAGAGTGAGCAGGTTTGAGGGCAGGAGAAGCGGCTCCACCAGTGAACACTGGGACAGCTGTCCCGCCACCTGGAATATTGTGTCCGTCCTAAAAGGCACAAAGGAACACTAATGTTGCAAACCTCACAAGGATGTTTCAATTATCTCCCATCATGGAATATTAGCCATAAAACCCCCACCAGGTCTCAAAGTCACCGATGCTGGGCTCTAGAGGAACGCCTGAGGACAGCAGCTTCTCTCCTTGGGACAGGAGAGCATACAGCAAGGAGAGGCCAAACTGAAAGGAAATAAATGACTGAGAAAACGTCAGAAAAACAAAAAGTAAAAGCCAAGCAGCAACAGGAAGCACAGACCTTGTTCTGACAGGTCAGCGTGAGCGACTCTAATGTCGTCAGAGACTCAGATGATGTCAGATCTTTGAGGACCCCAATGAGCTGACTGAACGTCAGGCCTCCAATCACATTTCGCAGAGGCGGGTAGAGCACTGGAAGAGCCTTCAAAAAAAAAAAAAAAAATACCAGCATGAGGACGATGACCAGATTAATTCCAATACTTTTACAAGACCCAAAACAGGGAGCATTTGAGCATGAAAGTTCCTTCTGGACAAAGTGAGTAACAAAATTATCTGCGCTCAAAGACCTCATTCTTCAACTTGCAGCCTTTGTTCAGTTCAAGTTTACCTTTGAGCTTAATATTTTTAGAAAACAGCAGATATTCTAAACTCTACTACAAAAAAGAAAACCTTACCTCTTCTGCATCTCTGCTCATCAGCGTAGGAAGCTTACAGGTCACAATGCTCAAGATCTTCATTGCAGTCTCATGTTTCAGGAACGGGAGCAGACGGGCGAGTAGCCGTTTGCCTTTTGAGACCAGCAGGAAAGGAAGAAACTCGCCTCCTGAATCGCTGCATCACATGAGAAAATCCGTTCAATATTCAATATCCATCAAAGTGTTGAACTAGAATGGTATAGATCTTCATTAAAAAACAGCCAGAAATTTGTTTCCACTTTTCTACATGCAATATTTACACAGCTATATAACTCACAGGGGATTGTGGTGTTGCAGCTGGGAGTAGATGTGCTCCACTTTCCTCTGTCTCTTCTCCATCAACCGTCCTTTTTCTGCTTCAGACAAGACTGTGGATTTCATCCTATCCGTCTCCTCGACCTCCAACAGAACTACGAACAACTGGAGGGCAGAACAGGTGACTCAGTGTTGGAGAAGGTTATTTTATTTTTATTTTAAAGCTTCTCACTGCATTAAAACCAGCAGGTACCTTTTCTATTTTGCTAAGGATCTCTAACCGCTGTTGTCTGATGTCTTTTTGTTCCTGTAAAGTGGAATTAAGTATCAGAGATTAATTAAGGCAGATTAATACATGTCTAAGATGCTAGAAGTTAGAAAAACACAATCACCTCGAGTGGACCTTGAGCTTGGACTGCATGAACTGCACTGATGGCACGACGAGGAGAGTAACACGTGGACACAGCAACTTGACCCAAAGAGCCTTCGATGTGCACCACTGGAGGAGCAAAATACTTTTACAGATATAGAAATACATGGACAGTATTGCAAGTGTTTTGCAAACTGGAGTAGATAAAGATCTCATATTACCCTGTCATACAACAGTAGGCTTGGTTTCAGAATTGGGGGACACAAAATTAAAAGATTGTTGTGTGTATAAAAACAGATAAAATTATTTTTTTAATCTGAAAAAAACTAAGTTGGTTGTACCTTTTTTCTTCCATGACTAATGTTTGCAGGTATTCCTTTCAGGCTGCATACAGCCCCAACAACCACCAGTGCAGCCTGTATGCAACCCAAGAGGCAAAACTGAGGGCAAAAACATATTCAAGCATTGCTGCTGCTCCTTAAACTTAGGAGGCAACTCAGATGAGTGCATGAACTTTTGTAATCAACTCAGATCTTCTCATCTGGACTATAGTAGCTGAACAGTCTGAGAAAATAAGACTAAGTAAGATAATCAAACTGAAACAAAACGTTGGGGGGTGGGGGTGGAGAGATTAAGACATGCCCCTCCATCCTCAGTGGACAGCAGCAATTGCCATATTAGTGTGTGGCTGGAACTATTCTAGACAACATCAACGATCATAAATTCTAATAGCACAGAAAGACCTGGTGTGTAGGAGTCAGTTTTCGTGATGTAAGGTGTGGTGAGCTTGGGTGGCTCCCTCTTGCCCCTGATGCCCAGCTCCTCATCTGCCATCTTAGCTTCTATTCTTCGATAGTACTCCTGTGACAAAGAATACGCAATTAAATGCTCAGTCTTTGGCCATGTACTCAAGTATTAGTGTATTCTGAGAAAATACACAAAAAAAAAAATTTTGTTCAAAACTGACAATTACTGAACACAAAAGCAAAGACTTCCTACCTGGTAATAGTAGTCCTCAAGGAATGGATTCTCACTTTGCAGCTGAATCATCTGCAGCCTGGTGATCCACTCCTTCTCTTTGGTCGTCATTAAATTACAGTAAGGATCCCAGCCCTCAGATTTTCTATAATCAGGTCATATTTTTTCCATAAATAAACCTATTCCCCCTCATAACATGCGGGATTTGACAGAATGAGTTCAAAACCTTGAAGTGATTTTAAAACCAACCTTTGGAATATACGTTGTTTTTGACTAAGTAGTCGTTTATGTTGGGGGTGGAGCTGGGTGACAGGACCGGGGTACCTGTGGGTCAGACAACTTCATATTCAAAAGCACCATGGATGCATTCAACACTCCGTTTCCATGAAGATATGATGTACTGCTCTGTTACATGTACATAGACAAAGAGTAAAGACACCTATTTATTGTGATGCCAATAATCTGAATGCATCCAGTTTGACAACATTGCTATTTTATGGCAATGTTTTCTCACAGAGAGAAAATCAAAATTAAATTGGCATTAACACCAGCCCAGATTTGCTACTTTGAAAAATTCAAAACTGCTCCATAATCAGAATAAAATGAACTTTAGTTCAGTTTCTTCTGATTTTAGTTTGTTTTATTTATTTTTATTGGAGATGTTTCCATCAGTCTCTTCATTGTAAACTCGCATTTAGAAGTATTTATTTAGCTCAAGAGCTGGATCAATAAATTGAGTGTACAGCCTCCATCAATCTGCGTTTGTGTAGGTTATTTAAAAGTAAAATCACTTCTTGGTTTTATCCTTTACATGAAGAATCTGATCATACACATATCCTTCCATTATGCCAGCTAATATCTAAGTTCAGCTGTGCACCAGTTTTGGGGATGTACATCTTTTATTTGCCGACTTATCCATTCCTGTGGATACATACTTTAGAACAAGGGACTGATGAATGTCAGGTTGATGAAGAGACATACACTCATGAGGGGATGAGCAAGACCCCAAAGTCATGAATATACTCTATGCTCGAATTTTGCTGACAAATCAAGCATATTTGTGAAACATGAGATCGTCACACACCTGAAATGCTGCACTGAATTAGACAAGGGGCTGTAAAAGGGGGACGGTCTTGGTGAGTTGGCCCCAAAGCGGAGTTGCATCATCTTAGGAGTCAGAGACTGAGGAGTGGAGAGGCAGGGCTGATTCACAGGGAACATGAAGCCCCCTCTCTAATTCAACACAAAGCAACATCATGAGACAAAAGCAGATCTGCTTAATTCTTCATAAATACATTTGGTTTTGGCTGCAAAGCATCAGAAAAGGTCTGACTTATATTGAAATGGATTTATATAGAATAAACCTGATTGTATTGTTGCCGTGGGGTTAACGGTTGACGTGAGAAGATAGGTGATCCAGGTACCATGGGTGTGTAAATCTGAAAGAGAAAACTAAGATTTAGTGGGAGTTTGACAGGCCACGCCTGTCGATGCGTTTGTTTATTTTGGGACATACACTTTACTTACTTTCTTGTAGAGATTAAAACTAGATGATACCACACCATCGTGTCTGTACATTAAATATATAGATGGGGCCTGCAGCTGGTTAGCTTAGCATAAAGTGTGGAAACAACTAACCCTGGCTTGCCTGAACGTAATAAAATCCGCTCACCGGCAACTCTAAAACTCACAGATCAACATGTTATCTTATTTGCTTAATCCATAAATAAAATTCTTAAGTGTATAAATGAAAAATATAATCCTAACATGGATGGGATTAATGTGCCAGACTATTGCTAAGCCAACCCACTACTAGCTCCAGCTTCTTATATATTGTATAGACATGAGTGGTATAGTTCTTCTCATCCAACTCTCTGCAAAACAGTGAAAACCCAGAAAAGGCTGAACAAAAAAAAAAAAAAAAAGGATTATATGATAGAATGAATTCTCCACCTGAGAGGGGCCTCTCTGGCCAAACTGTCTCCGGGAGTAGGATCCTCTGGTTTCCCCTCTCCTGCCCCTGAAGGAAGACACAGGATATGGCAAATCCAGGAAGTTGGAGGGCAGGTGCTGACCTCTGCCTCTGTGACCATCAATCACACACACTATAGCACTGTCCTGAGAAATAAAATGAGAAAACTATTTAAGTAACCCACGGTCAGGCAGATTATAGCATGTGTTTTTTGTGATCTTAACCTGAAGTATTGATCCTGAGATTCTTCTAGTTTTTCTGGAAGAGGGCTCAATATGCTGGAGAAAAAATAAATAAATAAATAAATAAAATTAAACAAATACAAATAAAAAGTGACGAAAAATGTCTTTAAAAGTTGGCCCTTACATCGTCCTCAAAGGTTTTGTGGTACATGGCATTCCCACAGTCCACTATGGCAGTATCAAGACTCTTAAAAAAGGAGGAAAAAACCCATTAAAATGAAGACTAGCTGCTGTGAGGAAAGCTGTCAAATCCCCAAATCAATTAATCTGCCTCACCTTGAGGCTTGGCCGCCCCTCTACTGTCCTCATCACAGCTGGGTCTTCAAACATCTGTCCCCTGCCCAGCCTTCCTCCCCTCTGTCCCCTACTTCTGCCACGCTGCCCTAGGGGAGTCCGGGACAGATACTGTGGCTTCTGTCTGGGAGGGGAGTGGGAGCTGTGGCAGGACGGCGGTTTGGGGTCTGGTGTTGGTGGTGGCGGAGGCGGCGGCTCTCCAAACTGAAGGAGACCACTGCTGGGGACCTCTGTGGTCCCGTGTGCATCAAGATCTACGATAAGGATACGTGTAGAAATACGGTCTGAGGGTATCTTTCACCGTAGTAGACTTTTTTTTTAAGTCAATTTACATTCTTTGGCAAACAGAAGGGCACTTGCTCCTGGTGAACTGGTCGCTCTTTCAAGCTGGTGCAGGACAAGAAGGTTGTTTATGCTTGAAAGTTCTCTAGCAGAACAAAAAGGATACAGATATAAAGATGGGTAAGGAAGTAAAACAAACTACACACCCATCCCAAACGTCTCCTCGTTGTAGACGTTTATCTCCTCATCCTCCTCCGCCATGGCCTGCAGAAGCCCACAGTCCATATTTGTCCCATCCTCTCCATCACTCCACTCGTCTCCGTTCTCCGGCCACTGAGGCGGAGGCACCTTTTCAGCCTCCTGGGCGGAGGGACACAATGTGGAGGTAGTAAAACAAAAACACGATAAATAACAGAACTGACAAGAAACCTTCCGAAACAAGCCAGGAAATGGTAACGTGTAGCAAGTCACTTATTTGTGAAAATGTAAGGTTTCCACAGCCATTGTTGTAATATTATTGTATGCCACCAGACTGATATGCTAATTTAGCACGCAATTAATAGCCTATACGCTTGCTAGCACGCTTTGAACGCCCCAAATTGAGGCTGCAACTAGTTCAACGCAACAATTTTCACACATTAAAAACCTGCCAATGATGGTGACTTACTTGTGGCTGTTCTGAATCACTCATTGTGTATTTTGGAAGGTTTCTTTTTTTTTTTTTACACTTAAGCCGACGAGTCACGGTGACTTTCTTCGCGGGGTTACCTGCTTTCTCTTGTCAGACAGCGCGCGAGGCTCGTTAACTTTTAAGTGAACTCACCTGTGCGGCGCAGCTCGAGGCGTGGACACACACGTCAACGCGCCTCACGTAGCTCTTCATCTCGCCTCTGCGCGGTTTTTTCACATTCAGTGACACATTTGGTTTGTTCAATCATTTACATTCACTCTTTCGCAGGAGGCAGCCATTGATTGTAAAATTGTCATTCTCGAGCTCAGAACAGGTCGTCTGGGGGGGAAACGGCGAGCGAGCAGCGACATCTAGTGGTCAATGTGTACTCTGCTGCAGTCTTACTCATTTTGGAAGCTTATTCACCACAGATGTGAAATGCTGTAATAGATATGTTCTTGTATATGCAGAAATGGATGAAGAAGAGTTTTTCATCATTTGATGGCCTGAGAAGCGTGTCCCCTTCCTGTAAAGGAATGGTTTGAAACTATTAGCTTGCTCATGAATTCATCATAGATCAACAAAAACACACCCCTGCCTTTTTATGTTTTTTTATTCATGTAATTTTCTTTTTAATAGTCTTTATTCATATTATATACATCTGCTGTCTGGTGTCTTTGTTCTTTGAGTTTTTAAGATTGTGTAGACTTGAAATTAACTCAAGGTTGTTAAATTATTGAAAAATACTAGTGAAGGTGCATTTTAACATTTTCTATTATCTTTTTTCCCTATATTCTGTATTTTGCAGTTGATCCTTTCTTTCATTCACCCATGAAACAGCAAGACATGTTGTGTTCTTTATTTTATTCTTTGGAAATGTTTTTGGCAAATTGCACAGTGAAGGAATAATGCAAAATATCTGACATTTATCATATGACAGCTTAGTTCGTTACACAAAAACATATATGGCAGTCAGCATAAAATATAAAAATGCAATTGCAGTGGCACTTATACTTTTTGCAATATAGAGCAAATATATTAATGGGGATTTCCTGGCACAATGGTACTTCACTAAAACAATACATTTGCTCTCAATGTACTGTTTCTTTTCTACCTTTGGCAAAATAATTCAATTTTCAATATTCAATTTGAATCAATACAGTATGTAAAAGATTTACATATATGACAAAATTATTTGGCTTCATTTTGCATCTGTCTAAGCTATGCTAGAATTACATTTCACACCGCCAGTCTAAATGCAGTCCACTTCTTTTGTGAAATAAACAGAAATTTATTGGGTTGGATGATTCTCTTTTCCCTCTACAAACTCTAATATTCTTAAAACCAAGAAAGAGACCAGCTCCACCCTCATTCCCGCAGTAAAAAATACAAACAAATGAAAAACTCAGAGTCAAAGTCTCGCTGTGTCCTCAACCAAAGAGTTTGATGAAGCAGGGGTGGCAGTACGGCTTGTTCTCCTGCTCCTTGAAGCAGCCTTTGCTCAGCGGCTTCAGGCAGAAGTGACACACAAGGTGGTGGGGGTGGAATTTGGCCCCCATGGCGGTGACGCAGCGGCCCAGGATTGGCTGCTGGCATGCCTGACACATGCTGCCACGGGACTGGTGGTAGTGGGCCTCACACAGCGGGTTGCCCTCGTGTTCGAAGAAGCTGCCGTTGACGAAGGGGCTGTAGCACTCCTGATGAAGAGAGCAAAGGAGAGACTCATGGAACTGTAATTCGAAAGTTGTCATGTAAAATCACAACTTTCTCATAACATAATCCCAATTTATTAGATGTTTTAAAAACCTTTTATTTTTTTTACATGGTAGGTTTACTGAAAGCATTGGGGTTTTATTTAAGGAACGCCCTGTTCACATTTACACAGTTACACACATGCACACATCACATGAGCCGCAAACCCACAGAGAAACACTCACCCTACACACAAAGCACTGTGGGTGCCAGAGAGAGTTGAGAGCTGAGATGTAGTTTTCCAGAATGGGCTGGCTGCAGCCTTGACAGCGGGAAGCAAAGAGCGTCAAGAAGCACTGCTGGCAGTACTGCTGGCCCTCACGGTCATGGAACCCTGCCGACGATACGGTTACAGCTTTACACAGTTCAAGAGGTTCTTTGATTAACTGTAAACTAACTGGATGCAGCGTGGAAAAAAACACAGTCTAAACCTTTTCCTTGTGACTCTGGTTTTTGAGCATGAAACTTGTATCTGTTTGTAATTTTTTAAGGTTTTACTGATCGGAATTTTTAAAGGCTGACAGTTTTGGTCTCCAAGCTTGTTCTGTTTTAAATTTTTCCATTTTCATGCCAAAGATTCGGTGTTTCCTCTGATTTCTTGGCAGAACAACAGAACATTAACTTTCCTTTGAAAATCATTCAAATGAAATGTTTTAGGCGAGTTAGCAGCTGCTTTAATCAAAGTTACAGAGTTCCCCACAGGTCATGCAATATGAGGAAATCCAGGCAAACAGATTTCTGGCTATTACAAACTCTGAGACCAATTATAACCTTAAAATGAAGAATTATTATATAAAAAAATAAACAAACAGTCAATTATTAAATTAATTATTAACTGACTATGTATGTCTGTTTGAGCAGTGTTTTTTTGGGGCTGTATGTAAGCACAACCTTGCTGAAATTCGCTGTTGACAGTGTGTGTTGAACCCAGACAGGATGCAGTATGTGCCGCCCATTACCTTCCTCTCCAAACGCCCGGCTGCACTTAACACAGGAGAAGCACTCTGGGTGCCAGTTCTTATCCAGAGCGGTGACCATTTTCTAAACAATAAGAGAAATAAAAAGTTAAATGGCCTCAAGTGGTTTGGGGAATTCATTCGAGCTGTTCGAGTTGTCAAAACAAGCTCCGACTTATGTGACACATCCCAGTCTCTCACATTGAGAATGGGCTTGTTGCATTGCGCACAGTGAGGGGAGAAGAGGGTGAAGTAGTCCGACTCGCAGTATGGCCGTCCATCCTTCTCAAAGAAGTTGCGACTGCCTAACTCCGTCTCGCACTCGGTGCACACAAAGTGCTCTGGGTGCCACACCTTTCCAAGAGCCGTTACCACCTGCATGATGGAACAAAAGATCGATCATGAACAGCATCCTCCAAAGTGAGATCTCCTGTATGAATGATGAAAAGTATTGCTACTCATTTGGTTGGCAAAAAAAAAAAGATAACTAACTTGAAACAAACCTTTCAATTTTTGGACACATGTTCATTCAATATTAATTAAAAATGAGTTGTCACAAGCTTAATATACTTTTATTCTTTTGTGTAAGTCTAGATAGACATCTTCTGATAACTCACCTGTCCTACTACAGGCTTTTGACAAGCTGAACAGTTTCCCTTGGAGGATGTTTGAACTCCTTGTCGGCTCAGGTCTGACTGAAGCAGCCCCAGCATGCTGTCCAACGAGCCGCCGGATGAGGGCTGTGGTGGGGGGGTGGGCTGCTGTGCTGCTGTCACCACTGGACTGACAGGTGCAGCTGGCTGTGGGAAGAGAATTAAAAAAGAAACATCTGTCTTTGGGATTTGAATGCTCAAAGAGTTCCTCATCAGTCTACGGTTGGTCTGTAATTCATTGCACAAACACGTTTGAAAAAAGAGAAAAAGAGCATGTCTTCTTTTTGACACACTCTTCCAAAGTTTATTGAAAGAAAAAGAAAAATCTGTTTCATATTAAATATACTATTGTGTACATTTGGACATTTCTTTGGATAAGTGGCCAAATACAGCAAATGTCCAAACTAAAATTAGTTTTTGCTTTCTAAAACATCTAAGTCAGTCCAGAACAGCAAGAGCTTACTGAAACATAACATTTTACTTCATTGTTCAACAATCTTAAGGGCAAAAACCCCATTGTACAGTACCAGTCAAAAGTTTGGACTTTCCCATTCACTTAAATGGGAATGTGAGGACTGTAAGAAGCGTGTAAGGAAATGGCCCTGGTCATACACACACCTCAGCATTCAGCTTCAAGCATGCTTAAAAAGCATTGTAACATTTTGTAATCTGAACAGCAAAACTTGGTGAGTAAAACTTATCCAATGAAGAAAAGTTCCTTTGAAAACGTTGTTGCCATAACGACACCCTTGTTTATAACCCACAGCTGGTCTGCACACTGGGACCAAACAAACCTAAAATGACAGAGCCCCTTCCTTTGCTCGCGTGCAAGCCACTGACTCACTGAAAAGGAGGATGACTGGATAATATACCACACCAAATGTAGACCTACAACTCCGACTTCCAAACTATCTGAAGCTATTTCTGACGCTGGAAAATATCTCCACCAAGACTAATTTCCAACCTCAGGCCTATCTGGTGATTATACCAGGAGACATGTGCTGTGGCCAGGCCACACAGTAACAGTGAAGGTATCGTGAAGTCAATGAACATCTTCATGAATCCACAATGAATCAGCTGTGTTAAAGCCCAGAATGAATGGTAGAAACAAAAATGCTCATGCCCAATTGTGGATTTATACTAAAATAATTGACAGGTTAAGCCTCTCTTTGTCATTTCTGTGCTGTCGTGGGGACTCTCTTACTGTGCTCTGGACTCTGAAGTCTGACAGAGAAGCCATCAGTTTGTCCAATTCCAGTGTGGCTGATGTTGCTGAAGGCTTCGCAGAGCTAGAATACAAAAATTCAATTGTTTTAATAAACCCCCAAAATACACAATTTCATTTAATTTTAAAATACTGCATAGAAGATGACCCCACACTCATCTCTAATGATTTTATTACAGACGTTTCAAGCATGCCTGGGCTTTCTCAAGGCAAGTGCTTGCATACTGAGAAAGACCAAGTGTGGTCAAAACATTCGAAATAACATCATTGGATGTTACCTAAAATACTGCCAAAAAGTTAACAGAGTGGGACTTCGCCAGTGAATTCTGAATATTGTTAATAAAATGTATGTTGATGGCTGTTAGTGTGCAACTATTATATATCACAAGCCATCTGTCTTTGAACGTTTATCATATCTTGTTGCAAATAAGTTGGTAGAAACTAAAACTGACCTTGAAAATTGCAATGTATAATATTTCATTTCTTTAATTAAGATGCACAGTTTTTGATCAAATTGTTTAAATATAGTGAAATATTATAGCATTTGCATATTTTTATATTTAGCTCGGCCAGTCAGGATAAATGAACACTTGTCTTTCTCTATGGAGGACTGAAAGTATTTGATTGATTGATTTAAACTCATTAATTACTTTATCTTGTGATTAATTGTGCAGCTCCCCTGCTTGTGGTTTGCAAAGTAGAACATTCACTAACATTACAGCGAACCACGTAAATTTTTGGTACCTGGAAGAGGAGGTCGCGGCTTTATCCTTAATCTTGTCCCTCTCATCTTTTTTAGAAGAAGGGAACTGGGCCAGGATCTCATCTGATGACACAAAACAAGGTAAGAAAACATTCACACGGATATTAAAACACACATGTACACACACTAACCTGTGATGTTGAACTGGGTGGCGTTCAGTTCCTGTAACAGATGATCCAGTTCACTCAGACCTCCTCCCAACAGCGAGGAGGAGGAAAAGGCTGGAGGAGGATCCGTTGTGCGGGGAGAGCGCGGTTTACACACCGTGCTGTAAGAAAGACGAAACAGGCCGGGCAACATACAATTAACACCGATTAGGAAACATCCTGTCGCTAATGTAGCTGGCTTCATCGTGGTCACTTTGTCATGAATCATAGTTGAAATTAACTTTGTCTATTTCAAAATGATTATGTAGCAACAACAGTGGGTAAACATTCAAACACACAAACATTTGCAAAATGAAAAATGTAGAAAAAAACAACCAACAAATTCTCTTGAATGTGGTCCTTAAATAGCTTTGGTTAGATATTTTCCCATGAAAACACAATGAGAGATTTTCTCTCTGGTGTAGCATGAAGAATTCTTCTACATTCACAGAAATGTACATGATAAACAGATAATAGTTATTTAAAAATCAAGGAGAAAGTTACCTGTATAATTTGTCTGGGTTGGAGTTCTGGGTAGATTTCATTGCAGCGGAAACCGTCTGAGAGACAATCGTTTCAGTAAAGTTACAAAATGTTACAAAAGCAGAATGAAGTCATAGAGCATGCAATCAGAAAATGTATATGAATCCGTCCCTTGCAGCTACTTGTCTACCTGCTGTGGGGTGTAGGCAGGTGGAGGAGGCCGGGTTTGGGGGGTGTCGTCAGTGGCAGAATCAGCATTTTGTGGAGGGTCCGAGGTGAGCAGGACAGGACACCGAGCTAGAGGAGAGCCGGTGTTCTCCAGATCAGCGAGGAGGGCGTCTGGAGGGGGGAGAAGGAAAAGAAACTGATTTAACACACAACAGTGTGAATGTGATGGACGTTTGATTAGATTTACAAATTAATTTAGATGGTTTGTGATGACACTTAAAGACAGTTAACTACCCCTCTATATCTTTATGAACAACCCTGGTGGTGTTTAAGTTTGTTTATGAAGCATTAAAGGGAAATAGAAAAAAGTATGAGTTAAGAAACTGATTTTAAAACCATGCAGTGCAGATGGAAACAAAAACACACTGGATGATAGAACGTATGAAGTTAAGTCAAGGATAGACAAGTAAATGACAAACCGGCAGACAAATGAAACACATGCAAACGCATGCACAGACAGTTACGTACCAAACACAACAATACGAGGACTGAGAGGGTAGTTAGGTGGCTCAGGCACTCCTAAGGAGAGACAGAGAGCCTGTGTGACAAATACAGCGACGGCAGCAAATCAGCCCACACGTCAGACACGACATGGAGGACAACAAGAGTCCTCACACACTAATCAGTCAGAGGACAGGACAGTCGAAATTGGCACAACCCAGAGATAATCTGTCGACACAGTGAAGTTTTTAAGAGCACACAAGCACGTCTGCGTTCATATCCAAGACATGCCAGCATGGAAAGGAAGCAGAGGAGGAAGAGTGTCTGGCAACTGATATGTAAATCCACTCCACCCACACAGACATTAGTTTTCTGGAAGCTGTCCAAAAAACTAAACTTGCTCAGGGGTTAGGCTTTGGCCCTGCATGACATCATTATGTGCTGACAAGCGCATGTTCGTGCGACTAAAGGCTGATGTTGAAGTTTGTAAAAAAAAAAAACAATAAACTCTAAGTTGTAGAGGAGAGGCTGCTGTTTTGGCTAAATTTCCCTGACTTAACCTGATACCTGATACCATACATCACATTCATTTAGTGGTTCTCTCCCTTTTTTTTGCCTGATGTACCCCCACAGCCCTAACAGATGACCTTCATTGACTCTACCCTTTAGGTTCCACGTGTTTATTTGAACTGATTTTAAACTGGATGTTGTCGCGGGCAAACCCCATTCCCTAAAGTAAGGTACAGCCACATCACACAGAGGTACAGCGCTTGACCTTTTGGTCGGATATTGTGTCTGTATTTAATTAGCATATATGCGTTTGTTAACACTGACATGTACAGACACACAGTTAATACAGTTTGCAGTAAGGAAAAAGCAACACAGCAGATTTGTGTCTAAAGTATTTATTCCATTTTTTTATTCTCCTTTTGGTTACACTTGTCTCTTCCTCTACCCTTGATGGCGACTGCGTTCACATCATAAGACGGTTGTATGAATGCAGAGTTGGTCGTGTGAAGGCTAAATTACTGTTCACCCACATTTTAACGTGACATCCATTAAAATTTGGGTTTAATTACACTGAGCGACTGTCTTTGGCTGATGGGAGGCGTCCATATTTGTCCACTACTACTGATCCATCACTTTTTTAGCTATCTATTTAGAAACTCCCAACTGCGTCTCGTAGTGTTAAGGCTGACTGAGGTTGGTGGGAGGTGCGTCCTGTGCAATCGGATTATCATAGTTGGTAGTTTATTGGTTATTGATATACAATAAATATACACCCTGCTGATTGCATAAGTACCCCCTGGGGCACAAGTACCTCTGGTTTGGTTACCATTGATCTACTGTAGATGCCTTTAAGAACAAGATCAGGGATCAAACCAGTTGAGGACGAAGCAACAAGTGCCCAAAAGCCTGGAGCACACGGTTACAGTTAGAGCTTTTTAATAAGGTGCTGTCCCCCGTTAAAAAAGCTTAAATTACTGTGTGCTCCAGACCTCATCACTCCAGATAAACCAGTTAACTTTTCTTTGTGAGTGTTGGCAACATGGAGCAGTACAGGGGAAGTCTCACCACAAGGTCCGTTCAGTAGCTGCTCTGGATCTATGAGTTTTAAATTTTTTTCTAAGCACTTGAAGGAATTCTCGTACATGTTTTCTTACAAGCTGAGCTACAACGTTCATGCTCGACCTGAGAAACTGCAGTTGTGAATACAGCTACTGAGTGGACCTTGAGGTGATGTTATCTCATCCGCTGTTTCCAACATCAAGAACAAACTCTGAAGCTCAGATGCCACTTTTCCCTCTGGTAAAGTCCTTTTTATCAACATCTGTGGTGATCAGTTATGTGATATGATCAACCTGAGATTCATCCCTGCGCCCACTTCTGCCCCAGATGATTCACACTCCTGGTACGACCATGTGGTGAGAATCATATACTGCTCGCCCTCCTCCTCCCTGCTGTGTGTCTTACACACACACACACACACACACACACACACACACACACACACACACACACACACACACTCAGACTGAACTGCTCATATAAGGAGCTGAACTTCTCTCAATGGGAATTATGACCATATTTAGAGCTGCTTGTCGACTTGTTTGTCTTGGCCAAAGGCCTCTCTAACAAGTGGTCGCTCTCGCCGAAAGCCTTGCCAGGTCCAATACATAAACTTACAATGCTGCTGGAGAACAGCACAAATCGAGTGTCCCGAACATGGCCACTGCCTGACTAGCACTCACCCCGTCACCCAGTAACTTGGCCTCCCCATGCGCAATCCAATCCAGATGTGCCCAGATGCGCTTGGCTACATCCAGCCATTCCTTCCAGTAAAGCTTGACAAGCATTACTCCCTCAGTTCTGAAGTGGACTTGAAAAGGTAAAAAAAATAAATAAATAAAAAAAACTTCCTTGAGAGCGAGTGGGCAGCCGAGGCAAAAAGGCCTTTCTATTTTCATTGAACTCTGTGGTTTTTTGAAATAGCAGCGTGGCCCCGGGCTATTTCAGGGCCTTTCCCTACACAGTTCTTCCCAAGCACAAGAGTCAGCTTCTCATAACGTTGTTCTGAGAAACTGTGAAGAAATTCCCCTTTGACATTGTTATTAAGAGAAAAAAAAAAGACAGAACCAGTAACGCTCCCCAAAGCTGGTCACAGCTCCACTTTGATGTCTTCAAAATGGCTCGCCCTGTTGAACATTATGTGGCTTCTCTCCATCACCAACTTGTTAATATTAACGGATGAGGGAAGCCTTTAAATCTAATTAACAGACGACTGATTGAATTTGCAGGGCATGCACGAAACACTCAATGGCGATCAGGCGGAGGTAGAGTAATACCAGTTAAGTGCCAGTTTTTCTGTTACCTGTGTGAGTGTGTGTGCGTGCATTTGTAGCCTGTTTGCTGGGAAAGGGAAACATTTTGAAGGAATTACTGTGAAGAGGAAAATATGCATCACAAGAAGTCATATGAGAAAAAAGCCCTTGTATACAATGGAAGTTGCAAGACGGTTGTGTTTGTTTGCCTTTGCTTTAAGATGTTGTAAACCGATGGGAGCCAATAACATCCCCTTGATATTGCAGCCTCACACACATCTCACTCCCCTATGACTGCCATAACGAGCAGAGAGCTTGTTTCCTCTGTTTGGGCACACCGCCCCTTCCCAAAGATCCCCTCTAGATAGCTCAACATGTAGTTACAACGCTTGAAGCGAAGACCAGCACCGATACTTACCCAGATCGTCCATGATGTGGTTTCAGGCGAGCGTTTCCCTCGTTGTGCGATACGACAGGGACTCGGGCAGCATTAAGAAGCGGTGATGGACGCGTATCAAAGCCCGCGAGATAAGACAGCCGCGGCGCTATTGTCTGCGTCGGTCCTGAATAACTTCTTGGACACCGTTATCCGCCAAGAGGAGGAGGAGGAGGAGGAGGAAGAGGAGGAGGAGGGCGTCCCGTTTCTTTTTCCTACACGACTCTTCCTGTGTAGTGCCTACCAGGACCTCAGACTGTAGAAGGCGTAGTTAAATGAATGTGGTTTACAAACCCCGCATTCCCCGGACGAGCGACGTCACCCTGGACATTCCTCGTCCATATTTGGGAGAGAAAATTCAGGATTCAGCGGACGATGTGAATCGGTGACAGAAAATATTGAAAAACTGCAGTAAATACAACCTAAGGCTACATATTGACCTTTTTAAAAACGTAGATTGTAAAGAGAACATTTGGATGCGATTATGGATCACGTTTTTTTTCTTTTCTTGTCTCGTTCCAGCATAAACGACCGTAGACGAGATTTCCTTTTTCTAAACCCAAGAAGTTTGGATATCTCATAGATTTCTTTCCCCCCCCATGTTTAATTCATTCAGCTGTTCTGTTGTGAATTTGAATTCAAAGTATTAATTAAAAATAGTAGATTTTAGCTGGATGATTTAAGTTTTCTTCACTCCGTGGCAGAATTAAAGGATAGGTTCACGGGGGGGGGGGCGCGCGCCCGGCGGCCGGGGGGGGGGGGGGGGGGGGGGGGGGGGGGGGGGCGGTGGGGGGGGGGGGGGGTGGGGGCCTGGGGGGGGGGGGGGGGGGGGGGGGGGGGGGGGGGGG
>JAVQJD010102494.1:0-19992 GCA_036023655.1 Nannoperca australis | reverse complement strand
GTGTGTGTGTGTGTGTGTGTGTGTGTGTGTGTGTGTGTGTGTGTGTGTGTGTGTGTGTGTGTGTGTGTGTGTGTGTGTGTGTGTGTGTGTGTGTGTGTGTGTGTGGTTTTATTGATCTCTCTCTGGTGTTGCAGTAAATTGGTTTGGCTGTAGAGAGAGGGACCAAGCGCCTACTGCTGTGTGTCTGAGTGTCTCTGACATTTAACATGATCTTTAAAGGCATTTCTCCACAGTGCCCGCAGGATCTAACAGCGTGCTGGGTGAGAGAACCACCCAGTACGCTGTTAGATACTGCTTACTCCCTCTCTCTCCTTTTTTCTTTCTTTTTCTCTCACCCACACACACACACACACACACACACACACACACAGGCTCGGGCAGCCCAGCCTCTCCCCTGGAGCTGAGAGGGCGATAGAGGCAGGTGGTGGGGTGCACGGTGGGGGTGGAAGGTTCAGTTAGTCAGCATTAAAAGTCAGGGGTTTCAGAAACAACATATCACCTCTGAAGAGTTTGTCAGTGAAAGTAAAGAAACATTTAAATTGGATAAAAAACAATTGAACCATTTTGTTGCCTCGGATGAAGGATCATATTGTAAAGAGCAGACTCTTGATCACATCCCTGTCTCTGAGCACTTTTTCCTCTAGCCGCCCACTGCTATGCCACATTTTTTAAATGTTGTCTCTTTCCAGGATTTACTCCAAGTTCTCCTCAAAGAAGATGCAGGAGCTGTCGGAGGCAGGCCTCATGAACTTCCTGCTGCTGTTTCTGGTTGTGGCCAGGCAGGTGGAGCTGGAAGATGTGGCCAGCAGAGCCTGTGAGCTGCTGGGCTTCCTTCCCTCTAACTGCCCCCCTGGACACCGCACCCTGGTCTGGAGGGGACAGCTGTCACTGCTGTTGTTGTTCCAGGTGTGTTTGTTATTCAGAAATTGAGTCTGGAAGTGTATTGTTGCCAGCCGGACATACAACAAAGGCTTTTTTTTTTTTTTCAGGAGAGGGGTCTGGATGTTGGCGCACAGGCTAGCTGGCTTGCCTCCTCTTTTAATGAGACGGCCAAAGAGTTCTACAATAAGACCACAGAGGTCTCTCGCAGACTTGCCCTCTGGGGGCCCCTCGGCTCCTACCTGGAGGGTGTGGCTGAGGTTTTCGAGATGAGCACCAGTCTCAGCCTATCGGAGGAAAAGCTGCTCAACGAAGGCTTTGATTGGTTGTTGCCTGCTTGCCGCCTATCAGAACTGAATTCTGTCCTGGGCTTTCTGCAGATCGTCCTCGCCCAGCTCAGGTGAGACGACTGGTGTAAACACTCACCAGCTCCTGGATACTGATAGCTGCTCCCCCACAGATAGTGGACACATTCAGACAAATGTTTTCGAGCCAAGGCCAAGCTAAGCTTTTTATTAAAATCTGATAAGTGGCTACAGCAGAGAGGGATCTCTTCTGCTCCTCCCAACCCAGAGTCCACTCACGTCTCATACTGACAATAGGCGGATTGTTCTGTCAGCAGGAATGAGTGTCTATAAAGACCCTGTGTTGCGTTGAGGCCTGTATTAGTCTCAGTAGACCTAGTGGCCCCCATGTCACCCTCACCAGGTGCTGGTGAAGCTCTGAGTAGAGTTACAGGCCCAAGGGACCCTCCATGGACCCTCCTGTCGTCATGGGGATGGCGGCAGTGCTCCAGGGCGTGTTGAGATACTACAGTCAGTAGGGTGTCAGGACCGGTTCAGCTGTAGGACACGGGTGTTCGTTACACGATCGACCCCGGCTGAAGGTCATAGAGGCACAGCTGAAACAGTGTCCATTTATGTGGGGGGGTTTAAAGGCGGGACAAGAAGTGACAGCAGATAGAAATCAGGTGAGACTGGAAGGTCTGTGAGGAATGATGTGTGATCTTTTACTGTAGAGTCTCAGTTAAAGCCACTGTTAAAGAACTGACGGTCACCTCCTGCTAACATTTAAGATTGCAACAATCATTTAGTACCATAATTCTAGCAAGTAGTATTTAAATATGCTGAGAATTACTTAAAGTAAGTACTTTTTAAACTTTTTGAAAACCACTGATATGTTCAAAATGTTATTGAAGTCTTGGACAATGTCTTAACGTAGCTGATCCGCTTTGACAGAAATAAGGTGGTTAAAACAAGCTTAAGAAATTTTCATGTTTTGTTTTTCAATATAAAATATGTCAGTAAATACTGCACTCGTAAATGTTGAAGCTTTCCCGTGGTTGCTATCAACGCTCGTGCTCTTGCAAACTAACTCAAACTTTCCAAAGGACTTTTTTAGTTTAGGGAAGTGCGTGAAATCAAATTTCAAGTTGGAAGCTTAGAGGAGGTGACGTTGAAGTCACATGACCATGGTGTAGTTTGTTTATATTAATGTTAGCTTTTTACTTCTGGGATCTGTATTTACGCTTCAGAAATCCTAAAAGTGGTGTTCATTTGTTGAACAAAATGTGCTTTTGTCAACATGCATGTGATTATAATTTTTTAATGCCCCTAGATATATACAGTGTTTTACTAAGCCCTGAAAGTGGTACTGCCACTTTATTCTTACTCTACTTGCAAAAGGTTAATAAATGAGCTGAAACACTGGAATAAGGACATTGTAAAGTTAAGTGTTGCTGAGCCCTCTGACTGATTCATGTAGGTGTATGATTGCTTTAATTCTCCAGTGTATATCTTTCACCTTTTCCACCTTGCACACACACACACACACACACACACCAACCTACAAACCTGCCCACACACCAAAAGCGAAACACTAACCTAAGTGCACTCCTCTCCTGTTCCAATGTCGGGCTCCCATAACGTGGTATCTCGTTAGCTTTGCTAATTCCCAAACTTCCCATCTCAGATCTCGGGGTTGGAGGGCACACATTTGCACATTAATGGCCAAGGAGAGAGAGAGAGAAGAGGAGAACTCCCAGAGGCCCCTTGTGTTATGGCCTGGACCACACTGACCCATTTAACCAAATAAAATAAAAAAATACCATGCTCTCTATTTCAAATTCGTCCCGCCAAATTAAACATAATTCTTCTGCCTGGCAATTCTCAGTATCTCTTTGTGATTAATGCCTTTTCTGTGACACAATTAATGGGCAATTACATAGCCTGGCAAATTTAGCCTGTGCATCATTATGTCTATTAAGAGCCGCGTAGAATCTGCACACATTAAGAGAATTATTCTGCCAACGGTTGAGGCGGTGGAGGGTCCGAACATTCACTCTTGATAGCCATTGCCATGGTGCTGAGACAGGGAGCCAGTCCCGGGCATAATTCCTCCGTTTTATTCCTTCCCATGACCCTCTGCTGTGGGAGAGTGGGGGTGTCGCTGCTTGATGAGGTGAGCTGGCATCGGCACATCATGTTGGATCCATTTTCAGCACAAACAATTAATCCCCATCTCCTTGGCTTGATAAAATACGAGCCTCCCTGTGAAGCGTTTTCCTTTTGTGAGCATTAAGACCTTTTTACCAGATAATGAGCCTTTCTTTTCAAAGTCAAGGACAACTACTGTTACTCATGAGAAATGAAGTCACAATTACACCTATAGCTTTTTCTTTTTTTTTGATAGCGATACATGGACAATATCACACTGTATGTGGACATGGAGTAAGTACAACTTGTTTGATGTGTGTCTGTCATTATTAGGAAGCTGTATTTTATTTTAAACTCGGTCCCTAATGGCGTGTTGGTGTTGAGTGTGTGTGTCTGTGTGTGTTTGTGTGTACACATTGTATGAAGCCGCAGTGAGGAGGATTAAGTGGGGTCCCTGACGATGTCTTGTACAATGAGGGCTGATGGGTGTGAAAGGCCCATTCCGCAGTAGTAACGAGGCTAATGAATTCAGACTCTAATCGATTGTCTCAGCTCTCTCTGGATTAGATGCAACCTTGCTGGAAGGGAAGGCACTGCTGAGGTGTGCGCGTGTAGCAGAACAGTGCGTGCTTGAGGATGGGATAGAAGGGGTGGGGGTTACTAGTTCCTCTATCCCTTCCTCCTTCCCCTGCACACCTCAGCCTCGCTTCTCCACATCCCCACCCGAGCGAATGAGGGGGACAGGGGGATCATCTCCAGTCTAAATGAGATTACAGCTCCTTCAGCTGCTTATCTGGGCTAATGCCAGCCACTGTGGAGCTGCTGTAGCGGCCGGGGCCAGAGATGAGCCAGAAGAGCCAAAGTATAGTCTGTGTACAGGGGATCAGCATTAGGCTCCCACTCTTTGCCTATAATATCCATCCCCAGCTCTACCTCCACCCTGCTCTGTTCCACACTGCAGTGCACCGCCGCACCCAGTAATCCCCCAGGAGAGGAGAGAGGGGAAACGCACGAAGAAGGAGCGAAGCAGGGGAGCAAAAGGATTTGAGAAAGTAGAGGGCGGAGTTGGAGGGTGTGGGTGTTGTACACAAGAGGGAAGCGCTCTGTTTGGATTTTGCATCGGATAGATTTGTTTAGCTTTTGTTGTGTATTCGTGTCCGT
This sequence comes from Nannoperca australis, assembly GCA_036023655.1. Lineage (NCBI taxonomy): Eukaryota > Metazoa > Chordata > Actinopteri > Centrarchiformes > Percichthyidae > Nannoperca > Nannoperca australis. The sequence continues at coordinate 15,517 of JAVQJD010102494.1, read as the reverse complement.
GTCCTTCCAGACGGGTCCATCAGCGCAGTGTCCACTCGGCACCCACCTTGGCTCGGGCTCCTGCTACCACCAGTGTGGTAAAAGAGCGCCACCTAGCGGTAGCAGCGGCACTCTGGGCGCACTTCTTCCCCTTCCTGCGCAGCCTACGCCTCTCTCAGACTCCTCCAGCACAGCTGGCGGATGCTGCTGCAGGTCAGTAAAGCCCACCGAGAGGAAAAAAAGAGACCCTGAGTGGAGGGAAAAAAGGGCTGGAGGAGGAAAGCGTTTTGGACAATTCTTTGATACTGATCATGTTGAGTTAATGCCACCATTTTACACGAAGGCAGAGAGTTTGAATGGCAGTTTGGCAGAAAGAAGAACATTAGCAGTTAAATATAAAGACAATTTTAGGGATGTAAACATTCAGAGAACATGTTAAAAATAAATAAATGCATCTAGACAAATAAGTCAGGACACGTTTACTCTTCTTACTTAAATCATGCACGTGTCAATGTTCTAGTAATTCTAACAAAAATGAAATAACTTCCTTTTCCTCAGGCTTCACCCTGTTGGCCTATGATCTGCCCAGCTCTGCCCCCCAGGACCTTCAGCCCAACCCGGTCCAGTCCATCATGCAATGCTTCAGCTGGGATGACATGGTTCACCCACTTCTGGTGACTCGCTACCTTCCCCATCTGCTCCAAAACAGGTACAGTTAGCCTCTGAGATCTGCTGCCCGTTGTGCCTGTAAAGAGCATTTTTATATCACATTACTCCTGATGGGAAAACCAGAGGTCAGTCAGGCGGCAGATGTTGTATTCTTCTATACCTGTGAGCTATCAAGCTTCATCACGGCAGATACCACCTGACAAAATCCTGTAGGGTGAATCGAATGAATACATTAGACAGTGAGCATCCTTTGAATTATCAAAATAGGTTTTAATGAAGAACTTGCCCTCGTGCCTCTAAACAGGATACAAGGTGTAGTGCATCTTCTGAGTTACACTCGCAGGTACAAAACATTTTGACTGTTTCAACCTCAAAGGTCCTCTCCAGACAAGTGATATTAAGCTGCTACACCTGAATATAAAGCCAAGACAAGGACACTCCTTGTATTTAAGTACCAGCCTGCCAAACATCCATTCACTACTACTTGAGCTGTTAGCAATACAGCAAAAATGTGATTAAATGACCACACCTTAGATAGAAATGTCCACCTCCCTTTATACTCAGAAATCTGACCTCAATGTTTGTGTGTTTTAATAAAGATTTGAGACTTCTGTCAGAATACAAAACATATGACCACTTCAGGACAATAAGCATAAAATGTTAATTTTAACATTGGCATTAATGTTAAGTGTGTACATGTGGCTCTTCTTTCTCTCTACATATTGTGCTTGCCTTTGTTAATCAGGAAGTTGCTCCTCACATACTGAATGCTTGATGTTTCTGCATATCTTCATCAACAGTACAGACCGATAAATCCAAACGCATTACATCTGTGTGAACTGAAGTGATTCTCTGTCTTTCCCAGCGAGCTGGTGTCCTCACTGAGCCGTGACTCTGCCGTTGTTGTGTCCGGCTCGGCACAAAGCCTGTCAGTGAGGGCCTGGTTCCGCTGTGTTCTGCAGCAGCACCTTCACAAGAACCCAGATGGGTCTGACAGCAGAACAGGTAAGTCAATGTGGTAAATAAATAGCCATCCATTGTACACCAGGCAAACTTTACGTACATACATGTGTATATGGTGTATAAGGTGTTCTATCAGGGAATGTTGTGCTCACTTCCCAGTTATGTCCAAATATATTTTACTACTTTCACACATTAGGTGCCATTTTTATCATTGTAGGTGATGAAAGCTTAACAATGGTGTGTACAATTTGAACCAGGATTTCTTTAACTCTTTCAACCCAGAACCAAAATTGAGAAAAGAATCTGGATTGTCTGGTGTCTGGATTTTAGAAACATTTCTGTACTCAAACAACCTGACTCCGCTCTGTTCTGTCTGCGGAGAAAACTCTTGGGCTTGTTCTATTAACGACGTTTGTCTTCCGTTAGAGATACGTGATGCGTTATTATTGAAATACCGATTGTTTTTGCCTGCATTGCCTCCAGGCCGGGCTGTGGAGGAGCAGTTGTGCGAGCTGACCCGGCTTGTGCTGAGGCTTCCTGAGGTGGACGGCCTTTTGCAGCGAGCAGGGCTCCAGCCCACAGCCACCAGGCCAGAGCCCGCTTCAGTCCTGGAGATGTTTGTCAAGGTAACGCATGCTCACAGGTGTCAAATACACTGTGGCCTATCAATGTGGTCATTTTACAGCAAGTTAGTCTTGGATCTGCTGTTAAAGGAAAGACTCAGTGTTGCCGGCTACAGTAGAAAACGTAGATTTTCTGCAGGATGTCTATGATTTAGAATTATCTAGACTTGCATTACTCAGCATATTGTTAAAAAACCCTGTGCCTTATTTCAAGTCAGCACTATTATGTGACGTATGCTTAACATATTGCTGTCATATCTGCTCTGTACTACGGCAGCCTGTATTTACATGTGAATATTTCCATACATTTCTTTTCCTATCTGCCTTGTCATGGCGTCAGGCTGTCGGCAGCGTGTACAGCGGGCTGCAGGTTTTATCTGAGCGTTCAGCCATGGTGACCAGAGCCCTGGACTACATTGGTGACATCCTGAAACACATTAAACCGTCTCTAGTGAGCAAGAACCAAGAGGGACTGCAGCTCGCCTACTGGGCTGTTGGTAAGTACAGAGCCCGTATACTTCCAACACATTATACAACAGGCAGAGCTTCTGTTTGTTTCTTCACAGCGTGGTCTGAGTCACAGACAGACAGTAGGTAGGAGTCATTACAGTCCTGTATCTGACTATGATTGTCTCTTGTTGTGGACTGTTTGATTCAGGTTGCATAGTAAAGCACTGGAGCCCCCTGCTGGCCACATCTAAAGCCCAGCAGCTGCTGTTCCGCATTGTGGACGGGCTGCTGCTGCCCCACAACCTCACACAGCAGGACAAAGCCCTGAGGGACAGCCTGCCTCTGTATCTACAGGTTAGGACAAACGTATATCGTACGCTGAATCACAAACGCGCGTGTCTTGGACAATCGGGACACTTCAGGCCTGCAGGTGTTTGGTGATATGAAAGAGATCTGAAACTCTAATCAAAAGTCTTTCATCACTCACGTCTGTAATTGTTTCTGTTCCGACACTTTTCATTTCTTCCCCCGCAGGGTCTGTCTGTGGCTTCCAGCGTGTCGCAGTCACAGGGCGCCCACCTGAAGCAGCAGCTCCGCTCCGTCACCCGCAGATATCTGGACCACTTCCTTCCGGCCTCCCCTACCATGGGCGTCATCACCAACCACCCAGTGCTTCTGAGTGCCTGCGAGGCCAGCCCAACCCCCCGGGGAGCAGCGCTGAGGAAGACCGTCCTGGAGGTGCTGTGGTAGGTCTCAAGGACCGGGATGTTGTTTGCCTGTCGAGGACACCCAGCTGCCTGTCTTTGACGTTAGTGCCATATCCAGTTATGTTTGGATAACGTGTTTCATAGTATGAGCAGAGTTCGCTCAAAGTCTTGAAAGTTTGGAAAAGGCTTAATTTCAAAAGTTATGTTTTCAAGGTTTGGAATATGCTTGAATTCAAATGTCACTCATAAAACAAAAATCTTTTAATATTTCAAATGACACCATCCCGTCGTCATATTTGTTTGTTGTCTCCTGGCATTTATAGTAACAATTTAGATGTGATGATAAAGGCTTCGAGAGTCAGGAAACTTTTGCTTTAGGTACTCTTGAAAGTGCTTGAAAAGTGCTTGAATTTGACTCTTAAAAAGCTGTACGATCCCTGTGCAAGAGGGATTGAAACTGCAAAGACGAGCAGGATGGGCATGAATCAAAATAGCAGCTTAAATTTCATATTTATTTACTTGACTCAATTGTAACGTTATCATCAGGGATGTAATTGCATTCTAGTTAGATATGATCCCGTCTTCCGTCATGTTTCTTCAAAAAAAACAACTTGTTCTTGAACTGCAATTCTTCTTCAGAACTAATAATGTGTGTAAATGTCCCTTTCTACTTTTCCAGTGAGAGCTTCCTGCAGTTTAAAGGTCATGCCCCCCCGCCCCGGCTGGCGTCAGTCCTGATGTTCCTCTTGGAGCTCCTGAGACGAAACAGTGACTCAGACCCCGCCCTCCTCACGCTGCCCCTCCCATCTCTACTGCGCTGTGTGATGCTGGTCAACGAACCGCAGGGTAACATCACGCTTGTGCACGCACAAAGTTTTTCTACATTGAGCGTGAGCATATTTTGATATAGAGGGCATCCTGTGGCTCGGATTGGTCCTCAGAATATTCTGGTGTAGCAATCTGTGGGGGAGAGTCATCATTTCCCAGTGGAAGAAGCACATTGAACGCTATAAAGGAGAATTTTCACATATCTGCATAACCACAGCTCTCTGAGTAATAGATTGCTGCAGGGATGACATATTTTTGTAGGTCAAACTGGAAGTTAGTATCACCCTGGTTGATTTTTCTATTTTGGATTATTGCAGAAAATAAGCTCTGTGGTGAACAAAAGTGTGTGATACTGAACTGCTGATACTCTGCAAGGCAATCTTCACAAATGAACACCACTTTTATGATTTTTGATGCGTGAATGCAATCGGCAGAAGTAAAAAGCTGAAGTTAGTCTACAAACCAACTACACCGCAGTCGCATGACTTCAGCGTCACCTGCAATACGTTTCCAACTTAATTTGATTTCACACCTTACTTCTTCTACAAAAGCTTTTCATAAAGTTTGGTCAGAATAGTTTGCAAGAGCGCAAGTATAAACACAACAAGCTGTTGCTTCCACCCAGTCCTGACTGGTGACAACTCATCCTTGTAGGATCACACGTGTGTTTGTGTGTATGTACGTCTGCAGTGTTGACCAATCACAGCAAACTTTAAGTCCTTTGTGTGTCTCAAATTTCTGCAAAGCAAATGTGACCACCAGGCCTGCGTTTGTTGCGACTTCAATATCAACTCAATAAATGCTGTAATCACAGTACTTGCTATCAGCGACGTGGTTGCAGCGCTTACAATTTTCATAAATTTTTGCCCACTTTGGGGTAAATTATACAGGGAAAAAAACACATTTTGACAATCAAGTTTGTGTTTATAATAATAACTGAGGGGCTGTTTTTTCTTTCTGTGCAGTGAGGAAGACGAGCACAGATGCCTTACAGCTTGTGGTGGAGCGATGTGCTGCTGCATCTACAGAGGGACCCTGTGACCACACCATCACTGTCTTACGGTAAATTACAATAATGTCGAGAAAAAAATATCTGCGCCTGTATTAGCGCTGTGTGGCGTTTTTCAAGGGACAAGCACTGTAGGCACAGAGTTCAACAGTCTTTTACTTTAAAGACTATTTGGTCCTTTGTGGTTTTCACTGTTGTAATGCCAACGCTCTTAGGTTGTTTGTGGAGGAGAATGAGGGCGTGTACGACAGGCAGGTATACAGCGTCCTGGAGACGGTGGCTGTTTTAGATCCCTCTGTGGCTCAAGCTCTCATTCCCAACCTGTCTCTCAGTCTGAGAAACACGGAGCACAAGAGAGGGCTGGGCAAGAACATCGCCTTGAGGTGAGCGAGCACAGGAGTCGCACGTCCTGGTCTTCATCGCCTTTGAACAGTTTTTCCGTTGTCTAGATAATAAGCAGGTGTTACGTACTGATCATTGAACGTGACTGCTCTGTCTTTGTGTGCAACAGGACTGCATATAGAAAGTTGCTGTGCCTCCTTGGCAACAGTGGGCAGGCAGAAATGACCAGTCTGGAAGCGGACTGAAAGGACCAGCTCCAGGACCTGCGGCCAGGTCTTAATAAAAAAAAAAAAAAAAAATGGGAAGCTGTGATAATGTTAAAACCTAATCTGCTGGTGTAGAATGCTAGAAAAACACCAGCTGTACTTAAAGAATTTAAGTTGTATATAATGTACATATTGTAAAGAAGGTTTGCATTATTAATGAAATAAAAGGACAATAAACATGCATATGTTCATACCGGGTGTCTCCACCTTTTAATTTCAGTTTCATAGTGAGAAAACTGGGGAATGTGAGCACATACTATGTGTGCTTATGCCATCAGGTTCCGTATCCGTCTACTCGGTTGGCACTCTGAATTACAGATTTGATGACAGTCGTGGGCGAGCCCAAAGAGTTCAGTAGCAAAAAAAAAAAAAAGCGAGGAGAGGAGAACTGTTTGTTCCAATTCTCTCTCGCACCTCTCCAAGTCGCAGCAATCTCTTGCAATCCGGCTTTAGCTTGCACCTAATCACATGAAGTCTCACTCCGGTCTCCCACAATCACCAAGTCCCATTTTCTGTCATTGCTAGTCATTTTCCAGCCTCATCAAACTGCAGTGCATCCCTTCATCTGAGCAGCGTTTCTTCTGCGGTACTGCGTTCCTTTTCTCCAACAGCATCAGAGGTGGTTGGAGAAGTAAAAGAATGGCAGTAGAGGTGATGCTTTAAATTTGTGTTTAATTTAAAGCAGCTGTTGCTGCTTAATAATTCACCCTCTTCCCATCGTAGCTATTAACAGTGATTATAAAACACATTCAGGTGCCTTTATTTATGTAGCATCTTTATTCTGAAAGTGGCCCATTCTTTCAGATGCGTGTTTTGGACAGACGAGGGAAGCGCAGGGATTGCATTTTCTCTCTTTTGGTCAAAGTAAACCGATTTTAGTTTTGAAAATTAGCATAATGGGAGTGTTATTAGAATAATCATATACACTGGAGAATATTCAACATGGAATCTCTGAATGATGACAACGGCCAGACATTCATTTGAACATGAACAGTCTTAGGTCCTGAGCATAATAAAAAATCTCACACTCACATACACGGGTCGATGACATACACACACACAGTAGTATGTCACTGCTGTTGCAGAAAAATCTAATCATTTTTAGCTTATTTGAATAAATAAAATAAAAAAATGAGATGGTCATTTCCGCACTGATGAACTTTAGCCTCAGGCTCTTGACACTTGCTAACCCAATCCGTTATTTCAAAGTACATGCAAGTCGATGAGAAAACAGGCTTTGTCCAATATCTATATCTCCAACAACATCCTTCACGTTTTTCAGGCCACCAAAGTGATTAATGATGATTGATGGAAATGCTATACAGTGGTTTTAGCTAGAAAAGCTCCTACAGTCCTGTAATGGGTTACAAAAGGAATGCTTCTTTGAACTCCTGTGGACGAATGAGCAATTCAGTAATGTCTACTTACCACAAGTCACTTAATTGGTAATAGGATTGGCATTTTGTTCCTGTCTTCTAAGAGAAATATAATCCCTCTGGAGTTATTTATTTCTTGCTCATCGCGTCTTCACTGGACATCATGAACGGTGCATCAGCCTTCAGGGAAATACAACAGATAAGCTGCATTACTGTGACAGCTGCTTGTTTTTCAGTCTCCTAGAAGCTTGCAGGATGACATGGCTGAAGTAGATCAGGAAAGTACTGTTATTACATCTGGGTGTCAGAGAAATCCCTGTGCACTCGTGTGACCGAGATGGCAGGTACCAGAATGAATACGTTGATCAAGTACTTTATTGTCAGTCACGTTTGAAAATACTGAAAGTCCAGCGTTACAATGACGCTCCATTCGCTGGTTATGTGTTCATGTTTTCTGACGTTTTGTTCAGTGGCTTAAACAGCACCTATCCTGTGATGGGGTACTTGTAGAGTCTGTAGGTTTGGGCAGGTGAAGTAAGGAGCAGGGAGGAAACAAGTTGCTATCCCATTGGAGGCGAATGGCAGTGTTGGCCCGTAGAAAACCTCCTCCTTCCCCTCTGCGCTCAGATCCAGCACCTGGAAAGAGGACATGTATAAAGTAATATATGGTTTCCCTCATAAGCGACCTTCAAGTACATCAGTTTAAATATGTCTTAGTGGGTTGTGTAACAATAGTGTCAGCCTATGTGCTGATCCCTTGACTTTTCCTCTGGCACCACCATAAGGTTGAAATATGGTTTGGACTGAAATATATCAACAGCTGTTGGATAGATTGCCAGGAAATGTGGCACAGATATTCATGGCAATCAATGATCCATGACTTTTCCTCTTGCACCACCATGAGGTTGACATACGGTTTTGAGTTAAATGTCTCAATAACTACTGGATCGATCGTCATAAAACGTGGTACACACATCCATGCCATCCTAAGGATAGATTGTAATCACTTTGGGATCCCCTGACTTCTCATCTAGCGCCATCATCAGGTCAAAATGTGTATTACTTTAGCTGTGTTTTCTGCAAATTAGCAAACATTAGCATGCTAACATGCTAAACTAATATAGAGAACATGGCAAACAGTATAACTGTTTAACATCAGCATGTTAGCATAGCATGCTGATGTTAGCATTTAGTTTAAAGCACCTACAGTGAGTACAGCCTCAGAGCTGCTAGCGTGGCTACAGCAACACAGAAGTTCATATATAATAAGGATGGGGGTTTTCTATTAAGGGTTACGTTCCCATTTTCACAAAAACAGATGGATATACATGTTATTTATGCCTCTGCCACCTTATACACACAAAAAACTCTGAAAGTAAGTTTTCTTTCTTATGTTCTTCTCAGATATAAATACATTTTCAGTCTTGCCTTTGTCACTCTACTCAAACAAGACAAAAATAACATTTAGTAGAAAGTAAATAGAATTTAAACTCATAATAACAGGGATCAGGGTGTTCAATTTGGGACAGTCAAAGTCCATTACAGCTCCTAATAGTTCCCAACTGGAATTCAAAAAACAGAATTGCCCACATGCCCAATATGCAAACAATTCCTACAATAATCATTCCTACATTTACACAGCAGAGAAGGAGGAAATAAATGGTAAATCTGCACTTTTGCTTTTGTACCTTAACGGGCAAAGCACTACAATTTCCTCTTATTCATGCGCTCACACAGGTGTTCGCCTGACCATTGGGAGCATCTTGGGTTTCAGTGTCTTGTTCAAGGTCACCTGACATTTAAAGAGCTTGCAAACCAGTGAAAGATGAGGGGTGCATAACCACATGCATAAGGGCAGGGGGCACTAAGTGTTATTATTCTTCCCTATTCTTTTTATTCAAGGGCAGTATTCGTGTTTCCAATACTTAACAAATGTATCAATACACTGTCTCAAAAATTATTGTTTTTGAGACAGTTTAATTTATTTTACAATCAGTATTCCACTTTACTTTTATTGGGATCTCTTTGACCTTTCTTTCTTTTCACCATCCATTTCTTAGCTATAGCTTTTTTAAAAGCTAGGAGTAATATTCTTCGGAAGTTTGGATGGTATATTACTTAATATATAAAGACTGGTTAAACAAACGTTAATGGCTATACCCAGTATTTATTTCCTTTTCTAGCCAATAGGGTTCAATTACACAGCACATGAAGGCAGCATTAAAACAAATCTTTTTAGACACCTGTTACACCTGTTTTTTTATTTAGAACATTTCATCTTTATGTGTAGATTCATTCTGATGGGAAAAAATGACTTCCAGTATTCTTCCCAGAAAACGTCTGGGCCCTGCCCATTGTTTAACTGTACAAGATGTATTGTCTAATTCAATTCAATGGCTATTCTATAATTAGCTGTTTACCTTCACTGTATGGACAGCATATTATCAGTAGAATAGCTGAACTCATATCACTTTATCTGATCATTCTGAAGTGTCAACTGTTATGGGGACAAATCCAAAAGCCACATATCTCACCTGAATGCATGCTAGCGGCTCATTGGTCCAAATGGAATATCCTCCAACCACATAGATCCTGTCATCATGGACGGCAACTCCTGACTCATTTTGACCTGAGGAGGACAGAGCCGGCACAATGCTTCACAGTGCCAAGCAGAGGGCATTCTGACGATATGACTTCCATGTCCCCCAAGAGGCAGAGAGGAGAGATAAATGGAGAAAGACGGGGCAAGGGCGGGAGTGTATGGAGAGCCAAGATTGAGCTCCTGTTCTCTTTCCTGTGACTTTGTCTGAAACTTTTACAGACATGATAGGAGGAAAATATCCTAGAACAAAAGGGGAAAGTCATGCAGGAGCAGAGATGGCGGGAGGCATTGAAAACTCACCTGAACTTTCAACCCTGTAAGCCTTCATTGACGAGTGTAACATGAAATGAGATCATATACATTCTAAAGTATATGCATGATAGATTGTGTCTCTAGTGCCTCTAGGTCCAGTTGGTGGAGGTGGAATGGAGTACCATCTCCACTCGCGTGGAGGCTATAGATGCAGCATGCCCATAGGTCCAAAGCAGGGATATTTGTGTTGTCATTGTATATCATCCTACCACCTACTCACAACCAGCAGGGAGGCAATTAGTTTTTATCTAATGAGAGGAGGATAAAGCAGAGAGCTTTACTCAACCTATGTTTCCAAGTGCCACATACAGCACACCACTGGAATTAAACAGACTGTGTTCCAGATAAATTTGCATTAAAGCTCCTGAAAACTTGGTATCCACTCTTGCGTGTGGTTTGATCAAATTTAACTAACAATGGCAGTAACATGGTAACAGAAGCAATTCCTACAATAGTTATCACATTTCAATTCATTTAAATATTGCTAAATCCTGATTAGTGCGTTAAGGATGTGACATCATCTTTTTTCCTCCTGTGAAATAACCAAAACTGTTCCAACTTTGGCAGAAAATTGTTCTTTCATGTAGTAAGAACCTGATAAGGATAGAAGCTGATTGAGAAAGTATGTTTTCAGTGCCTTTAATGGGAAAGTTGACCACCTGAGGAATGTCAATTCAATATCCTCTACACTTTTAGCTCTGTTTTGCTTTCCATCAACTCCTGAGGGAAATATGTGGCCGCTAACTAACAGGGAGCTTGAGCTGCTAAAGGGTCCTTAGCAAGTCACAAACTGTCTCTCTGTCCTGGTGCCGTGAACAGCTGTCTGTTGTGGACCAAAACGAGTAACGAGGCTGTAAAGTGGCGGGCTTGAAAATTAAAATAGAGCCAGGCTATCACCTTCCCCCTGTTTCCTACAGCCTACAGACATGAGAGTGGTATCAGTCTTATAATCTAACTTTGTCAAGAAAGTGAATATGAGTACATCAAGCTATTCCTTTAAACGAGTAAATGTTACATAAAAGTCTTAGCTAGCTATTTTTAGTGCAATGTCCATCTATGTTTCTGTCTATAGCAACACTGAAAGGAAAGTACACAGTCTTGCAGATCAACTGATTAATCCTCTAGAGTATGAATTTGAATCAGGTGTGGTTTCTTCACTTTGCCCACCCGTGAGGAGGCTGAAGGAGCAGCGCGTCCACTGGTCCAGGTCCATGTTGTAGGAGTCGATGTGACGGACCAGGATGCGGTCGTTGTTGTAGTCCAGGTCGTTCCCACCTAGCACGTAGAGCTGCCTCCTCACCGCCGCCATGACGTGGTAAACTCGCCTCTGCAACATGGGACTGCGGGCCAACCACTGGTCCTGAAAAGGAGGTGGAGGTGGTGGTGGTGGAGAATGGGTTAGGGGGAAAAGCAGATGGAGAGGAAGAAAGAGGGGAGAAAATGATGCGATGCAGATGAGTAAGAGGTGAGATATGGTACGAAGAGGGAGGGAGAGAGAAACAGAGAGGGTGGGAAGGGAAGGAGGATGAATAAGAAGATTAATATTTAAGCATATCCATGCATGGGTAATTGATGTATGCTCAGTGCTAGATAAATAACGTGACACTGGAGCTCTGGTTTGTACTAATGACTTCCCTCCCTATTTCTAATCATATGTTTCAGCCACTCCATTTTACACCGAGGATCCCTGCTCATTTTACTAAGTGTGTCGAAGCTTATTTTGTGTCTGTGTGTGTGGGTGTGTGTGTGTGTTTGATTGAGGCAGAGAATGAGTGCGTGTACGTGTGTGTGCGTCTGCTGGGAGCTGACGGGTGGCCATCTGTTGAGGGTAGAGTGGGTGGGGGGTTGCTGTTGCTCTGGCAGGTGAATGTAGATTCATGGTGAATACAAATGAGACGCTCTCCTTCTCTCTTTCACTCAAGTCTCCGTTCCCTCACTTCCACGCCAACATGTACAAACACAGACCCATATGGATATGCACCTTACACATAAACACACTGCATACCTCCATACTATATGCAGCCTCACCAAGATCCAGCCCTCTTTAACAGCTGGCTCATATACATGCACAAACACAACCTGCAGCTCACTACATTCCACTACAGTTAGCTGTGTTTGAGTACTTCAAATGTTATAGTTATATTTAATTAAATTAATTCTCATCCACGATCCACTGAAGAACAAGTATGTGTATATTAATTGTTCACTTTGTATTTTGGATAAAAGATTGTAACCTTGTAGAAGCAATACTGAGAGGATTTACATTAAAGATCGTGTTTTTGTAACTACAAAAATGAATAATTGACTACAAATCACAAATGGAATACCTTACTGCTGATTATATTTTAAAGTAGGCTATAGAGTTTCAAAACTGTTTCATGTAGTTTTCCTATTTTCCACCATGTCATTGGTTTCCATTAATTTCCATATGGTGTGAAAATCAATTAGCAGACTCTTGACACCTGCCTGTTGTGTAATCCATCACAGTGAACATAATGTCTGCATTAGTTCTCTGAAAAAAGCCATTATTGTTAAACTGATGCAGTTTAAATGTAGTTCTTTTTTCACAAGTGGGCACTGCATTGCATCACCTCACCACAATAATATTACTCTGACAAAAATAAATGCAGTCAATAGGTTTATCAGATTTCTTTTCACTAAAAACAGCTGGCTGCTGCTGCTGGAAACAGCTCTGATGAGAGCGACGAGAGTGAACCAAAACAGTAAATCAAAACAATGAGCTGAAAGACGGTAAAAGATTCCACAGAACTGAAGGGAACTGTGGAGTTTGATGATAATTCACTATGAGTCCTTGACTTTGAGCAAGACCTTTTGCATTACACAGTCATTGCATCCACTGTTAACAAGAAAAGAAATATGAAACTCTACAGAGCATGCTTTTGGATATGGGAAGCAGTTATGTAATGTACTTGATTTGTAGTACATAGGATAAAATGTACAAAGTCACAGATACGGTCTCTCTTAAAGTGCTGTATCTCATCACTTCATAGTTACCTGTTCTGGGTCGTACACCATCAGTCGGTTCTGGTACTGAGCTGTATTTGTCACCCCACCTGTAACACAAAGGAACAGCACACTGGCTTTAATCACAAAACCAAAGATTTTGGTACAAATGTGCATAAAGCAACATCTGAACTACATGTCAAGAGTGTGCATGCATATTAATGTGTGAATCAGCATTAATGTACTGCATGTGTGAGAGCGTGTGAGTGTTTTGAGTCCTTTGTCCTTGTCGCTGTATACCTGAGACCCAGAGCAGGTTGTCAGCAACGCAGCCGGCGTGGCAAGACAGTGAGCGGTCGAAGGGTTGGACAAACATCCACTTGTTCCTCTTGGGACAGTAGCGCTCCACAGAGGGCAGCACCTGCCGCAGCTCGTTCCTGCCCCCCACTGCATACAGGTACTGACCTAGAGCACCCAGGACAAAGTGTTCTCTGCAGGCCTTCATGGGGGCAATCTCAGTCCAACCGTTGCCCCTGGAGTCATATCGACAAGCAGTCCTCACCGCACACGTCCTCCCTGTGGCATGCTCCACCTCCCCACCCACAACAAATAGAAAGTTCCCCATTACGGCCACACAGTGGTGGCTGCGCCCAGTGGGCATGGGCGCCAGCTCGCTCCAGTTCGACCCGCCTGCGACGCGCACGTGCTCCTGTGCAGCTGGGTTGAAGTACCTCAGCTCCCTGACCCTGCTCACCTCCCGCTTCCGCCCGCCAACTATGTAGAGGGTGAGCGACTGGAAGCGAGGCCTGGTGCGGGCTGACTGGCGGAGGGGCTGTGCGAAGGTGGCGTGGTGGTAATCCAGGGCCTCCTCCACAAGGGCAGCAGCAGTAGGGCTGGACTGGACCAGAGGGTGGCTACGGGCAAGGTGGTGCAGCGTGGGGACGTCCATCAGGCCATAGCGGACATGTTGGAGTAGATCCTCAGTGTACTGGTAGCGACAGTCGTGTTCCAGCCACAGAACGACCAACTAGAGGCAAACCAAGTAGAGAAGAACGGTATCAACTGAGTTATGGACTGTAGCAATAGTCGTTCCCACTAAAGTTAAATATCTCATATAAAGTTAGCCTATAATATCATTCAAATTCAGTGTTTTATTTTGGGCCCAGGTTACTCGTAAGGTGGCAATAATAAATGTTTGCTTACTAGGTCAAAAACAGACTGAATATTTCATATTCACATATTTATTTAGTTATTTGCCATCAATTTGACTATGTTATGTTATGTTTAATTTGATGGCTGTGGTTATTATTAATAAAATGAGTTCAGTTCAATAATGTTGTGTTAGTTTGACATGTTAGGAAAGAGTCAAGTCAAGAGGCGGGTCTAAAGAAAATGACACATGAATAACTTTTTTTAATTATTTGAAACATAAGGCTTAAATAATTCATGGTGAAGAGGAATGCAAGAGACGGCATGAAGTCAGTATGAAAAGAATGAGGGATTAGAGGAATGAGTGAAAAAAACTGAAAACAATGGAAAAGAGAATCTGAGAAGAAAATGTGGGACTGCTAATCATAATTCTTTTTCTAGACACCTATAGGCTATTATGGCAAGACTGAGGCAAGCCAGTGCTGCATCCATACTTGCCAACACACAAACACACAACACACAAGTACTTATTAATCAGCCGCATTCAATATACAGAGTGTAAATATCCACAGGCACCCTCCTTTGTTAATGCAAGCGGACTGGGTTGCAGAGAAGGGATTTAATTGAACTTGAGAGCTGTGGAAGGTTATTTAGCTGCGACGAAGTGTGAATGTGGGCGAGATGACTGGAGATCACTGATACCATTATCAGGAAAACAAAGTGGTTTTTAACGTAATCTGTATGGAGACGGTGAACTTAGTAGAGCAGAACAAAGGCAGCTTTTTGGGGTTGTGTAGACTGGAAACATTTTAAGACAAGGATGACCATGGAAAAATCTGACAAAATTCACAGCATTATGCCAGGAATCAAAACACAGCAGTTGGTGTATAATGTATATCCAAATATTCAGGGTGTACTAAACAGCATTTCCTTTATTTTCCCTTTAACCCACTCTAAAGGTGTGAATATGCAACAAACATGCAAGTCAGGATTGTCTTTTTGTGGTATCTCTACCACTCTCCTGTCTCTTCCTCCCTTTCTCTATCGCTCACCCCGCCTCTCTTCTCCACATTGCTCTGAAGTGACAGTGTGTGTGTGTGTGTGTGTGTGTGTGTGTGTGAGCGTGTGCACTACGGCAGCTGACTGTGAAGGTCACGCTGCATCACACAACTTCCTCGGGGCACAGAATAAATCAACTCCTTCTCCCTCCTTCCCCTCCACACTGAAAGAGAAAGTGCGAGAGAGAGAGAGAGAGTGTGTGTGTGTGTGTGTGTGTGT
>JAVQJD010102493.1:0-20302 GCA_036023655.1 Nannoperca australis | reverse complement strand
CTCTCTCTCTCTCTCTCTCTCTCTCTCTCTCTCTCTCTGTGTGTGTGTAGCTGTGGACTGAGTGAAGATGAACTAATAGTTTGATGAAGGATGAAGAGCTGGAGTGGCTCGGTTCTGCTTTGAACACACACACACACACACACACACACACACACACACACACACACACACACACACACACAGTACACACAGTACACCAGAGAGAGGGCATCTGTGTCCAGTGAGAGGTGAATATTCCATATTTCAGCCAGATAATTGGGGTAAGTTGAATTTTAGCACATCTAAAGCCCTATGGGGAGCTACTGGAGGAGTCAAATGGAGGTTTTTGGCAACATTGTTGTCTGTCCCATCTGCTCCATACACATAGACAGACAAAAACATATACAGACACTTGGATAGAGGAGGGATGTTTTATATATTCATATACATACAGGTACAGGCACATAGGCAGAGACAAACTGAAGAAAAACTTGACAAAAAAGTGGAGCAACATAACAAATGCTTCTTTTCGGGTCACAAGGGCTCACTGAATGGGTTGATGAAAATCTTGAAAATAATGTTGTATTTGCATCTTCACTACAAATGGTTTTTTGCTGGTTTGTCTTTAACTGATGTTAAATAGAGCATATTTGCAGTACATTGAAGTAAAAATAACAAAGCAATACCTTTTATAAAGTCCTCGGTACTATGGTGGTTGAACAGTAACAGGACAATTTCGATACACTTCAGTAACAAAATAACCCTCAAACAATAAAAGTCTAATTCTTCACCAGCAGTGTCCCCATAAGAAAACTGATCACATCGCAACCTCTGCAAGTGAAGTCTTTTAGCACTCAACTGAAGCACTGAGTGTTTCCATCATATTAAATCCTTAAGCTTTGCAGCAGAGTGTAGCAGAGAAGGTGTCAACAAAGTAGTTTCAGGACAAAATAGTTCCAATAAACACAGTTGACAATGAGATCTGCATATTACCCACAGTAACCAACATGTTGTTACTGGAATAGCATTGTTACTGTTCAGTTTTTAAATGTAAACTTTGTAAATGTTGTGAGGACTCACATTGAAAGATTATATAATCTTAAAAACTTGAAAAATAAAAACCAAAACCATCTGAATAGTTCTCTTTTTCAAAACTCTTCTAAAAGTCAGCACAGCAGAAGTCAATGTGGATCACTTTTCATTCCTTTAACACAAAATGCATTCAGTCACCACATCATCATCATCAACATCTTCTTACTCAAATTCAACCACCACCAAAACTCTGTGTATTTACATTTCATTTTGCATGATTAAATACTATAAACTGTTACATTTACAATAAAAACCTAACATAACACAACATTACTGCAAAGTAGATAGCAGTTTGGAACATTCTGCTGCATCTACATCTAAAGAGCAATCTATGAGGAAAGGGGAGGCAGAATCCAGAACGTATTCTAACTGTATGGGTTGATGATCATGTTTGTTGTAGAGAGATTTGTTTGTTTGAACAACAGGCAACTGCCACGAATACAGTTTTTTATTTATACTGGTTGTAGTTGATTATTGGTATATATGTGACTATATTGTGTGTTCAAAAAGGTGCCCACTTATGTTTTTTTGAACAGAATGTGCAGGTGTCATAAATTAAAAGTGATTGCCAAATTCCAAGTTAGTTAATACGTCAGTTGGTTTTATTTTTTCCTAATAACTTTTAGACCCTGAGACCTCGTAAAGGATTTTCTCCTGACTTAAAGAATTAAGTTATTAATGGCAAATACAAAATTATATATAAGCCACAGGATAAAAGTAGTCCTATCTAATACTCATTCACTCCCACACAGGCTATAATAGTGACGTATAATAACACAGTGAAATGTAAATGGACCTAATAGGAAATGAAAAACTAAGGTTACCTGTTTTTATAATTTTAGAATATAATTTAAAACATATTTTTCATTCGATTAAAACACAAATGTGTTCTTTTTAAATCTAATGAAGTATATATATTGTCTGATGCTGAAGCTCTTGGTAAGTGTATGACATTAGTGCATTTAGTCAAGTAAATTTAATGATTTACTGAAAACAGTGGCTGTGGTTTATTCTAGACTATTTTTCACAGGAAAATGATTATATGCTAAAAACAATACACTTAAATTGTACATTATGAAAGTTTTGTACCTATTCATGTCCATTTCAGTCTGTGGTCACCACAGACAGGCTCTGGACCTCTGGTCCTCCTCTTTCATAGGAAGATATTGCACAGGGTTGCAAGTCCCCTTTTGGCAATATTTGAAAGACAATTTAAAAAGCATTTTGCAGCTATATTATCAAAAAAGGCCTTAATTAAGAAATGTCTATTTTACTTTTGTATTTTCAACATGCCTAGAAATTTTGGTTTACACTTAGTCAGTGTAAAATGACTGTCCTCTGTTGGTAATGCAGGAACGTGTGTGTGTGTGCGTGCGTGCTGTGGTCAGAGTAGCTTCACTGTCAGTGCACAGCAATAAGCAGAACATAGCCACAAATCAATTGTTATTTAATTCCCAGCAGTCCATTATGGGTCTCTTTTTCTCCATCTTCTAACCCTCCTTCCGGCAGCCATATTGGAGGTCCTCAGCCCACCAATTACATTTTAAAAGCTGGGATTACTACCATTTTACTTTTAATGGAAATGTTTTCAAGCAACTTCCCCCCTACAATAAACCTTTATAATACAATTAATGAAATGTGTTCTGCTCTACCAGCCCCATCATGAATCCAGCTTCCCGTGGAACAGCCTATACTTCGGAATTTTTGCAAATTTATTAAAAAAGAAAAACTGAAATATCACATGGTCATAAGTATTCAGACCCTTTGCTGTGACACTCATATTTAACTCACAGGCTGTCCATTCCTTCTGATCCTCCTTGAGATGGTTCTACTCCTTCATTGGAGCCCAGCTGTGTTTAATTAAACTGATTGGACTTGATTAGGAAAGGCACACACCTGTCTATATAAGACCTTACAGCTCACAGTGCATGTCAGAGCAAATGAGAATCATGAGGTCGAAAGAACTGCCCAAGGAGCTCAGAGACAGAATTGTGGCTCAAGGTTCCTAAGAGCACAGTGGCCTCCATAGTCCTTAGATGGAAGAAGTTGGGATGACCAGAATTCTTCCTAGACCTGTCCGTCCAGCCAAACTGAGCAATCGTGGGAGAAGAGCCTTTGTGAGAGAGGTAAAGAAGAACCCAAAGATCACTGTGGCTGAGCTCCAGAGATGCAGTAGGGAGATGGGAGAAAGTTCCACAAAGTCAACTATCACTGCAGCCCTCCACCAGTAGGGGCTTTATGGCAGAGTGGCCCGACGGAAGCCTCTCCTCAGTGCAGGACATATGAAAGCCTGCATAGAGTTTGCCAAAAAACACATGAAGGACTCCCAGACAATGAGAAATAAGATTCTCTGGTCTGATGAGACCAAGATTGAACTTTCTGGCGTTAATTCTAAGCGGTGTGTGTGGAGAGAACCAGGCACTGCTCATCACCTGCCCAATACAATCCCAACAGTGAAACATGGTGGTGGCAGCATCGTGCTATGGGGGTGTTTTTCATCTACAGGGACAGGACGACTGGTTGCAATTGACGGCAAGATGAATCCGGCCAAGTACAGAGAGATCCTGGAAGAAAACCTCTTCCAGAGTGCTCAGGACCTCAGACTGGGCCGAAGGTTCACCTTCCAACAAGACAATGACCCGAAGCACACAGCTAAAATAACAAAGGAGTGGCTTCGGAACAACTCTGTGGCCATTCTTGACTGGCCCAGCCAGAGCCCTGACCTAAACCCAATTGAGCATCTCTGGAGAGACCTGAAAATGGATAAGATAAGATTATACTTACCATACACATGAATTAATCAGAAATATTCTAGTAATATATATGAAAAATACAACACTGAGTGAGTTAGTATTTTTGGTTTTGGTACATTTTGCTTCCAGTACTTCTGTACTTTTACTTGAGTAAGACATTTACTTGTAATGTAGTGTATTTTGATTATGGCGTTGCTCATTTTACTTGAGCAAAAGACCTCAGTGCTTCTTCCACCACTGTGACCACACAGATAAATGGCCAATAACCAAGTGATTATGTTTCATGCAGCATATCATTAAGGTAACTAGAAAAGCATCAATTGTTATTTACGTGAATACCCATATTTTAGTTTACAATAGTAATGTCTTTATTGTACATGGTTTGTTTTTTTCCACACATATCTTTTGACTATTAACTATCCTGAGACAAATCATTGATTTCATCTTGGGCATGGATTTGATCCTACTATCTTTGGTGGCCACTTAAAACTGCAAAATAATTACATAAATAAACCACAACTCTTTCACAGAAAATATTTATCTGGAGAATTGATTTAACATTTCTGATGTCTGCTAATTGAGTGAATTCAACCACACTGAGTACAATAATGACTTTTCATATTTGCTCGGTCTACCTCGTGTTTGATTAAACTGTTCAATGGTTCTGATGAAACAGGCTCCCCTTTTAAAAGGAATACACATGGAAATAATTGAAAACCTCAACATTAATTCTGAAGAAACAAAACACAAGTTCATTCATATCTAAGAATACCCTTCATTTGTGAAATTAGGAAAACCAGTCTGCTGACATTTACATGCAACTCATTTGTGACAATCATAACAAAATCAAATGTGTTTCCCAAAGGATAGGACATAGAATATTGTTAATGTTAACACCTTTAATGCAGTATCTCTAATATAATACAATTGTTTTCACAAATCTGAGGCATTTTCGTTTTGATGCCTAGTAAGCCTCAGAATTTGAATCTTGCACCTTAGCTGCACCACTACATCTAGTAGTTTGCCATGATTATAAGGCTAACACATGTCTACAAAGATGTGATCATTTATTTTAAGGTGTATCAATCAAGGCCTTTCCTCTGTAAATCTTGTCTATCTTGACCCCAACTGGTCAACTTTCTGCAAGGTTTTAAACAAAAACTGAACGTAGATCACACTTTACAAAAGGTTGATTTTAAAGTTTTACTGGTGGTATACAAAGCATTACATGGTCAGGCACATCTGTATTTACATGGATTGTTTCCTGAGATTTTTGGGAGAAGCCCCAGGACTCTGCAACAGCCTCAAACAAAGTATCACAGAAGCCAAACGAGTGTACATCTTTGAGTTGCATTTTACAATCCATTTGTTTTCCTTAACTCTATGGCTTATACACTTACTTCTCTTTGTTTTATATATTATTTTCTCTGTCTTGTGTATCTCCCATTTCCCATTTGTTTTGAAAAGTGCTATAAATGAAGTTTGCTCGGTCAGTTAAGCAGTTAAATTTAGCTAGTAAATCTGTGTTGTTTAAGTCAATCTAAAACGCTGCTCAGCCCTCATTTTTTCTGGAATGAACTATTAACAGTCATTCATCTTAATGACAACTGATGCAGGGAGTTGGTAGATTGACTGATAGTAAGATGGATGGAGAAATGCATATTAATGTTAAATTTGGCTCTGACCTTATGGCACATTTGGCTTTCCCTGCTGCAGTGTGGTGTAGGTTTGAAGGTTGGGCATCAATTATCCATGGACTTACTAACTGCAAAAAAATATCAGCTTGCTTGCAATAAGTGCTTTCAATACACTTTGAAAGCACTAATGATGCACTTGCTGAAGTTGTGCTGCAATTGAAGGTGCACTGCCACATCAACATTACTGCATGCGCATAGTGTGAGATTTCTCTGCAGTACATGTATGTTACACAACATCATGTAAGTGCATGCATGCTTATTTGTTCCTCTTTGAGACTTCCTGCTGTTTATTTTCAGACACAAGAGTCCGGGAGCCATAATTGCCAGACTTTAAAAGCACTGGCCCTTTTCTTAATCAAATAACATATGACTTTGAAGAGAGCATCTTCATGTCTTCAAAGGGAAGCCAGGCAGGGAGAGAGAGAGAGAGAAAGAGAGAGGAGATGAGGGAAACAAAGCCAGAGGTACAGATATATAACTCTCACCATACGCCCACATCTCAGCGACTGCTCTTCTCCCCAGACACCCACTTAGAAGGGGGAGAGGATCTTTAGTGGTCAATGTGGAGCCATTTGATTCATTTATGCCATTATGTGTAACATCAAAGTTCAGATGTATTTTAAAATAAGGTGTAAGCACCTAGAGTATCCTAAATTACTCTTTCTTTCCTTAAATAGTCCCAAAACTGGGCTGTAGAGATTTGAAATGATGTCTGTGTCTTCTTTTTTAACATGGAAATCCATGTGAGTCCAGTGATCTGACAGAGGTAATGAGAAACACGTAGCAAGATGTTTCTCTGTTCATATAATGCATATACAGTATTCCCACGACTCATGAAATCCTTTTTGTATTTGAGTCTAGGCAGCAACAGCACTGGAGCCATGAAAAATTCTTCAATTCTTATTTTTTGAGGATGGTTTGAAGATGCTAAACATAAAAGCACTGAAACATAAGTGAGACTCTTTAGAGAAAAAATATATCCACGCTTTAGCTTTTTTTTCTTCTTTTTATTGTAAAATTCACAATATGTTTTACAAGAGGGACTTTGACCATTCTGTCTACCTGTTATGTTTCCTTCAAAACACCAAATCAACAGCTTAGTCAGTCTTTTTCTTCTTTTCTTTGAAGAATTATATGTGAGTGACGAGACGACAGCAGAGTATTTTCTCTGTTTCGCGTCTCTGGGGGATTGTTTTGACTGACAGCCCTCTATGGCAGATTTTTTTGACAGCTGTTATTTTTGTGAATATATCTTTATTGTGGCTGTTAAACGTTAAGGGGTTTTCCTCACATGTTATTGTATGCAATTTGGATCACATATAGTTAAATTAACATAATTGAAGGAGTTTTTTTAATTAATCTCTAATGTAAACCATATTTCCTGTTGTCATTCTGCTTCTGAATATTTCAACCTGATTAAGGAAACGCAACAGGAACTTTTTCCAATTATATTTTCTAGGTGAGGCCTTTCTAGTCATTGCTATATTAATTACTTGAATACCTATCATTGTTCATCCAAAATCTTCTCATACTGAGCTGTGACATGTTTAATAGATACAGTAACACCAATTTTATTGATCTTCTGCAGGATTAGATTAGTGTTTGATGTACCAGATGCATGTTCTTTAGAGATCAATTTTTTATTGACTATAAATAAATACATTTTTGCTTGACCATCATCTTTATATCATGAAGATTAAAAGAAAACAAAGGGAAAACCCTGGATGGTTCAAGTCAAGTCAATCAAGGATAAAACAAGGATGTGTATATGTGTATGTGTGTGTGTGTGTGTGTGTGTGCGTGCGTGCGTGCGTGTACGTACCTGTGGATGTCTGATTCAACATTAAAGTATACTATATATATGTATTCATGTGTATAACCACACACCTTTGTGGTAATTTTTTCTAGCCCGTGTGTTTTGATTGTGCTGAGAGAAACACAAACTCATACACTTCTGCAAACATGCAATCACTGCCGGAGACTGACACTGAGCCACCATGGCTAGTCAGCAGGGACAGCTCATAATCCCAGCTTGTTTAAGAAGAGCTGGGGGACAGGAGGGGGAATGAACAACAGAAACAGGAAGTGGTTGTCTTTTCTAACCAGCCTGCTGTTTCCATTCCTGCTGCCGCTGAGCGTCATGCTTCTGTCAGGATGGATGCTGACCAGCTCTGGGACCTCAGAGCTCCTCCACTTAATTACCAAAGACCTCTGTGACCCGATAATCACGTACAAGCTTGTACACTGTGTACAGACATCAACTTGCCTGCTTCTACCACACTTGCACTCAGCGGCGATAACGAGAGTATTTAAAGGTTTTACTGGTCAGCTGTGATTCAGCTGATGAAGATGCCTCTGGAAGGCAGAAATACAAACCTGACAGACAGGTGTACAGAATAAATTGGTCTGCGTTGTCAGTGAATAGTATAAAACTGAAATAATCAAAATCTGCTCAGCGCGACTTGCATGCAATTTGCAAATTATTAACTTCTTCACACTGTGGACAACCCATGTCTTGATTGTCAAGAGGGCCATAAGCACCTCTCTTAACACCCTCATCTTCAGCTTTCACCTGCATCCACCTGCTCAGCAAGGTTTCAAATAGAAATAAATTATATGTCACATTACAGGCTAAACATGCTTTAACTGCTCCTTCACTGTCCCATAAAAGCGTATGGGGAAAATATAGCATTAGTCTAGATAATCTTGAGATAATAATTATTTAATTTATCCAGAAAAATCTGTCTGGACTTGCCAGGGCCACACAGCCAACATGACCGTGTAGTAGAACCTCTTGCTTTTCATTTTGGCGTCCATGTTAACAGGTTAGAGCAGCCACACAGCCAGTGTGAGCAGCGCAGCTCAGGCACGGCTGCAGCAATGCATCCTCTAAACATTTGGCATTTCACCCATTTATTTTGTGTGAGACGTACAATTCTCAGCAAAAATAGACTGGGAAAATAAACTGTTGATAGTCATATTGACAGTAACATTACAACTTTCACTACAGTTTCTGTACAATGTCACAGACAAGAAAAAAAAATTCAATCAACACTTACATTTGAGCACAAGCCTCTTAACCCTTTTCTGTCTAAATTAAATTATAATGACATATAATTCTATTATTGGCAGTCATTATCAAAGTCAAACTCAATGTAGAAAGACAACATGCGTGCGAGGCGCAGCAGTTCAGCCAGGTAGCCGTCATGCACAGGTACAGGTAGGCGGTGGGGCCCAGGCGTGAGGTGACAATGAGGTGACAATACTGCTTCATCAAGGGCTAATCAGTGGTGTTTGAGGGAGGTGCGAGTTAGTCTTTTTGTCGCTCTTCCCATGTTTTTCCCTTCCAATCTGGAAATTCAAAGAAGTGGCTTTCAGTCGAATGTCCACCTGGCTAATCTCTAGGCTCCGACTGCCCCATACTTATGTCATCTCTGACAAATTCTCCATGTAACATGTTGTCCCCCACACTGCAGCACTGCCCACGTGAAGCCTTGGTTGTATTTTCAGAGCAGAGACTGACACAAGCTGGGCCACAAGCATCCTGGAAAATATGGAAAATGAAACGTCAAATAACCTGAAGATAGTCCCAAAACACAGATGTTTACATGTTCTTGAATTGCTAAGTTTTTACTTATTCACTGTTTGTTAAAACAAAATATGTTTGTGTCTGTGGCATATTTGTCGTAGGTGGTGTCTCCAGACTTTAGTTTTTCTTGTTGCATTCCTAAAGGTATTCGAAAAAACTTACTGAGATGCTACTGTACTTGCCTGAGATGTGCAACTCATCAAAGACAAAACAGAGAGTGAATACATCAGAATTACCTGTTCCCCAGTGTTCACGTTGCCTGAAGTTGTGTTTTGCCTTATCTAAGCAGCTGAGGAAGTAAAGTGAAAATAAACCCCCCTTAAGCAATGTCAATTTTACAAAGCCGTGTCTGTTATAGTTGTCATCTGTTTGTGTATTTAACATAAGTGTGTTGATTCTGCTGGAAATTAGAAAGTGAATCACCATTGCCTTTTTACTAAATGGCAAATGTCAATATATATATTGTGTATATATATATATATATATTTTGTATATACTTACAGTCCAGAAAGTTGATAAGGACTAGCTGATTAGCAGAATACATGGACAGTAATGTGGCAGCTTTGGAGATTGTTCTTTGGATCAGCAGACCAAATTAGTATATTCCTGTGTTTGATTATTCCTCAGTAAACATTCTGCTTCTGCCTGTCCATGCTGTTGCCTCGGTAATGGATGCTTTTATTAAGGTTGATTAGATTAATTGTAGGGGATGAAGACACATTTGCTGGCAGGAGACCCCAAGAGCATAGAAAAAGAAAGGATCAATCAATAGTGTCCATCTCAAACCTCATAATGCACTGCTGATTGTTTGAAGTGCAGA
Source organism: Nannoperca australis (assembly GCA_036023655.1). Classification (NCBI taxonomy): domain Eukaryota; kingdom Metazoa; phylum Chordata; class Actinopteri; order Centrarchiformes; family Percichthyidae; genus Nannoperca; species Nannoperca australis. The sequence goes on along the minus strand of JAVQJD010102493.1, from coordinate 10,372 downwards.
GCTGGAGGAGATTTCAATCATCCCTCTCTTTCTCTCACTCACACTCACGCTCTCTCTCTCTCTTTCTCTCACACACACTTACACATACACGCACGCACACACTGAATTTAAGTATCTGCGCCCTCTCTTCCTGTTCAGGCCAATGAGAAGAAAGGCACCACTCCACTGAACAAATGCTGCTCACTGACAACACAAAAAAGAAGAGAATGTGTGTAGCACTTAAAAATAATAGTTTTAAAAATACACTACAAAAACCTGAATGATGCTTTTTCTGCCTTTTTATAACCCTCATTTAGAGAGAGAAAATAGAACAAGAATCACAACTTGGATAATGTATTTTTGTCATCTCCATTTGATTTTAGAACACAAATGCCAGTGTAGTTGTAATAATAATGTTAAGCAATTTATCTCCTATGATCCTGATTTATCTTGGAAAGGCACAGAGTTGCCAGTGTAGGTATATCCAGTAAATCTAATGCTACCCACACAGTAAATCCTGTCTTTAGTATCATATATTTTCAGAGAGATGTTGATTAATCTTGAAATGATAATCAATTAATAATTTATGTCAAACAACAGTACTGAATATTGGCTGGTGGTAGCTTCTTCTATGTGAGGCTTTGTGTTTCTCTTTGTTTTATGTTATGGCATATTTTAACATCTTTGGGTGTGAGATTCATTACTTTTTATGTTTTATTTTTTTAGAGCTAATGAATAGTGAAAGAAAGATTAACAAATCAATGAACAACTAAAATAGTGTGAAGCAGCTCATTGTCAAATCAGTTCTACTGGTAAAGGTGTGGCCAGTGTGGTATATGATGCTGATTTACCCTAGACAAACACTACCATGTCCATTTATTAGGGTTACCAAGCTAATGTAGGGTTGCAATTAATGTTTATTTTTATTATATATTAATATGTTGATTATTGTTACAATTTCCCAGAACCCAAGGTAACATCTTCAAATCTCTTGTTTTGTCCGACAAATAGTCCAAAACTCATTACAACATTTTAATCAGATAAAACAAGCAAATCCACACATTGGAGCAACAACTGAATATGTTGTGTTTTTGCATGAAAAATTACATAAACAATTAATCAATTATCAAAATATTTGTTAATTCTCCATCAAGAGACTAATGGATTTATAAAGTGAACCGTTTCAGGTGTAAATTACCCCATATAACACAGCCCCGCAGTAGATCCTGCTATCTTATTCTTTTTTACACTGTTTCAGAGAGAGGATGATTCAACATTATTTTGTTCAACCTCATTTATGCCGGTACAATTTTAAACAGAGCATTAAAATGACTTAGGTTTAACTAAGTGGATCTAAAGCTGAGCGGTGACAAAAAAGAATCTGACACTGACAAGATAATTTGCTAGTAGAAAATTGTGCCTTTCACAAAATGATTTTACGTGGCTGAATTTTAGTTCACACAGAAATATGTCGTCAACACACATCCATATATCTCACACAGACAGTGTATTTTTGTTTAAATATTTTCTCTCTGTTGGCGTTTTGAATTTGAAAGTGCAGATACAGTCGTCTAATGTCTTACACAACACACTCTAATTATTTGACTGGTTTTATTGTACTGTAAGTAACAGATCAAAACAGTTAAGGATATCAGATGTTAACAAAGTTGTGTTGTGTCTATCTGTGCATTTGTGCACCAGGGAAATGTTTTGATTGACATGGCTATTTAGCATGATGTGTGAGAGCAACTTTGTGTGTACATACTATTCATGTGTGCGTGCCGTAATATGTTCAAGAAATTGCTGTGCTCTTATGCACCTATTCAGCAGTGATATGTTGCATTTGTGCATTTGTTAATTGCCAATCTTTTTGAGTTAGGCCACTAAGAGCCAGTTGAATAGAACAGTTGTTTTCACATGGACACTCCAGTTCAATTTATGATAAATTGCTCTTGGGTTGGGATCATCCAAGTTTTGTGCTGATGTAGTTTCACTTGCATGGTTGTGCTGAAGTTGTTTGTAGGTGAGTAGGATCTATGAAGACGCACACACAAACACACACTCACACACACACAAATGCGGTAAGGTCAAAAAGCCATCCAATACTAGGCAGTTTTGCAATCCATGCATTTTATTGTGCCTGCTGTGTGTTTTCATGAAGCGCTTGTGAGGTTTTTCTTTCCATGTAAATGATCAGATGTCACCTTGCATACATCATACCTAAATTAACTACTGCACTGCCCCCCCATTAATGTAAGCATGCAAATACATTCTCGTACACAAATTTTCTTTTAGATTAGGGATACTATAAATTATGATAAGTTGTGTGGTGTTTATTTATTTATTTAATATAATTAGCTTATTCATAAAGTAATGCAGAGTTCTTCTCATAGTCATGGCAGTTATCTATCTATAATTTAATTAAATTTCAAAGATATTGCCTCCTTTTTTAAACATTTCTCACGTCTGTCATCAGCTTTCTCCTTTCTTTCTCCCTCCCTCTCTGATCCCCTTCTCCGCCTCTTCCTTGAGGATAGTGTTTTGCCATTGAAAGCTTACTCATTGTGAACGAAATGGTCCCCAGCTTCTTTCTCGACTGGGAGGGTTTACAGCCAATCGGCCTTAAAATGGCTTCATTTCCCATCAACCCCCGCCCTCCCCACTCCACCTCACCCCCTGTGGGAGCTAAAGGCCAATCAGGAGAGTCTAGGAGATCAGTAAAGCTTTGGTCTGAAATCAATCCTCAGAGTTCACAAGCTCATGACTCTGGGGCACAGGCTGAATTCCCCTTGACAAATTAATTTTAACCAGGCAGAGTCCCTTCAGGAGGACCAACAGCCTGTCAAAATCAATTATTTAAAAAAAAACATGACATAGTAACCTACAAAATATTTGGAACACCTTGTTAAAAGCCATGATCCTGCATTTATTTGCCTCGTTAAATCTACAAGAGAAGCAGACAGATTTTTAACTGCTGAATTGTGGCCTACAGTTTTATTTAAGGATGGTTTCCCTCATTTTGTATGTTGATTTTGGCTTTGGTATAAGTTCAAACACCGAGCTGTGAGCATGCAGACCTACGATCAAGGAATGCTTTCTTTCTATCTGAAGGTTCCTGCCTGTTGTTTTGTATGTTAAATAAGTAATGCAGCCTTGACTAGCTGCTGGCTAGCACAGTGCAGAGAGAATGTCAGTGGATTCAAAGCAATTGGCTGTGGGGTTCAGACCAAATTGACAGAAAGTACTGTATAGCACAGGGTACACTCTGGCTCTAAAATAAAAATGAAATCTCGTGATCAGAGGCAGAGAAAGCAAATTTTATATACTTTAGGAAATTCCTCTTCCACCTCAGGCAAACTACAGATTGACCTATTAGACCCCCCAAAACAGTGCTAAGAGAATAATTTGTATATCTCAGTCAATTGCTGCACTTACTTTTTTTACCAAACCAACATTTACTACACAAGCATATAGATGTTGATAGAAGGCGTAAATACTGCTGAATCTGCTGAAAAGATCTGTAAATACAATTAGACTCAGCTCATGAGTTGACATTTAAAAAAAAATTTTCTGACACAGCAGGAATAGCAAGTCATAAAAAAGCACAAAGAAAATGACAAGCACTGAACAATTTGTCTCTGTCTAAATAAATTCCAATGTAAATTGACACTACAGGCACAGGGATAGCTCCTCATTCATCATTAGATGTGTGACAATTACTGAAAACCGTATGCTCTGAACTGCTTTGTACCGTAACATCTATATTCATGTTTAATTTGAGAGTTATTGAGTCATGGAAAAGAAACGTTCTTCAGGCACTCTTAGGCAGAGGAAGGAGAAAAGGTATATTGAAAGTCTTCATTTAGTCGGGCATATTGAGCAAGAAACGTTGACATGTTCCGACCTCACATTTTCCTCACGTTGTGGAAAGTGAGACTGACTGAGCACTTGGCCTCTAGAGTTTTAGCAGTATAAAGTTTGTTTTGCAGGTGTTTTATCTTTGTGTAAACTGCTTTTTCAACTGCTGACCTACAATTTCTAATAAATCTAAAGAATAATTTTCCATAATGTTGTTCTGTGTATTCATTTTGGTGTTCTCCACCAATTTAGCATCACACTTTTGCAATGCTAAAATTCAGTGCTCTCCAATAGTCAATGTAGTTAATAAACATTTATATGTTTTCTAGCAGAGAGATTAAAGTTATTTGAGATAAGATAAATACCCCTATCATGTTTGCACTGTAAATATAAAGCTACAACCAGCAGATGATTAGCCTAGCTTAGCATAAAGAGTGGGAACAGGGGGAGAATTTCCCTACCATCTTGTTGAATCTGTACACAAGCAGAAATTTAAAAATAACTGCTTGTTGCATGTTGGAACTATTTCCTGGAGTCTTGTTGTCACCATGAGGTTGCAATTAATTCACCTCATCAGTCTAATTATGGACTGACTAATGTATAGGTTGTTATGTATATATATGTTTGTTTTTTAAATCTCTAACATGTTAATTAGTGAGCTTTTGAGAAGCTGGTGGGCAGATTATATTTATCCTTTGGACAGAGCCAGGTGAGCTGCTTCCCCCTATTTTTATTCTAATTACCTGCAGGCTCTATATTGTTGGAAACACAAATAAATGTTGATTGGTAAACATTTATTAAACATAGTAAACATAGTGTATATTTAGTATTGACCTGTGGATTATGAAAGATCATGGCACATAAGAACACGGGCAACCAGTCAGGTTAGAAAGTTCAAAGATGACCAGTTTCGACATGGTTGTCATTCATTTAAAAGTGTTATCTAGCTCCAATTAGATGTCATATTGCCCCCGCTGAGTTTAGTTAACATGACATAATTTCAGGTCTCTTAATGACTAGTTCAGTGACTGAGCCACAACTCAACACAGAATCAGCCATTCATGAATCACATAAATAATTATTTGGAACAGCAGGGTGCCACATGTTGAATTGGCCTTTGGACAAACCAAACTCAACCAGCGGCAACCAGCTGAGACCGATCAGATGAGAGTTGTCCCAGATGTCTCTCGCTGATGCATTTGGACTCATTATCAGCAGCTTTCAGACTTTGCCTTAACCATGACCTTGTTATTAAAATTTCCCCTTGAATCGCCAGCTTAAAAGTAAGGGCTTTCAACTGTGACTCTGTTAATGAGACCCACATCCTCCTAGAGTGAAGGTGGCTCTTTGGGTGAATTGGTTTTGCACGTTACTGGGGCTGTTGATTGTTTCTGAGCATGATGAAATGAAAAGAAAATACCTGACGGATCACATAGAATCAAATGGATTCAGATCAACCTTATTATTGTGTGCTGGTGTAATATTCAAATTGTTTATAAAGTTTAGATGCATGTTTATTGTCTCGGTTTGCCTCTGTTTTATTGAGCTGCACATGCTTTTGATGCTTTCTATGGATACAAAACCGCTGCGGTTCTTCATCAATAGATCGCTCATAAGAACACACTAATTGTGACCGGAGTTGTGCCTGAAAATACAGTTACCAAATCTTATCAGCTGGACATGTATATCTGGTGGGTCAGAATTATACACTTTTCTTCATGGAAAGGTCAATGTACATCAGGGACATCAAAAACCATCATGTTTGAGTGTATCAAATGAGATATGTGGAAAATAGAAATGATCCATTAGGTTCATCTGAGCATGATAAAATGAGGAAAAGAAATAATAAAGCCAGCATGTGAAGAAGGTTTACATACTGAAACACAGAGAGGAGACCACCTCTGAAAACAAATGCACATTTCATTTAAGAGGTAGTTCTCCTTTCAGCTTTTCTGAGGCTACACATACAACATTAAATGACTCTAATAAATAATTTAATGGGCTGAAAGGCAAGTGTTTTTTAATAATGGGGACGCAGAAATGATTAACACTTTATTGAAGTAAACTCAGCAAATCACCAAGGACAAGTTTGACAAATGATGCTAACTCCTAGTAAGATCCATTTACGAGCTTTTCTTTGGTTAACTATCAAGCATATCCCTAAGTCTCTATCTCAGCAGATTGAGTCTGCTTATTTGTCATGGAGAAACCTCAGGTGTCATGAAGTTTCATCAGGATGTCAGTAAGTGTCCCCAAGTATGAAGCTTTATGTGATAAAACGTATAAACTGTTATGTGGCAATAGGTATGGGAATATATGGGAAATTTAAAGCTAGTAAGTATTAGTATTTTTTGGGTTAAACAGCTGTCTCCTAGATCAAAAATAATCTTTCACCCTTAACCAAAGACAAGCTTGTTAAAAGTTTGTACAAAGATGTCAAAAAATGGCATTGGCAATAATACAAATAATATTGTGGTTTGTCATGTCATTAATGTAAAGAATTGAATGAAGGATAAATAGTCCTGGCTCGATATGAGAACATTTCGTACTATGGCGTTGCCCGTTGGCTAACTAATGGCTTGTTTGATTGCTAATACAAACTGAGAGTGGATAGACTTGCTGACACATTCTTCATGACGTGAAGATGGTTGTCACTTTACAGTCACCCAGGCTACTGTAGGTGTTACTGGTTACATTTGGTGGCATTTGTTGCCATTATTGGCATGTGTATATGGCAACTGTTGGCACCAGCTCTGAGCAGCTTATTGCTGACAAATGGTATGAACCTTGTTAAGACTGATTCATCATTTTCATGTGTAACTGATTCCTTGCTTTGTAAGCAGCCTCCACAAATGGACCACACTACACTCTGACTAACTCTGAGCTGGCACACAACCTGATTTGTTAAAAAGTTGATAGTGGGCCGATTGCAGAGGAAAGATAAGGGCGTCAGCTGGTGAGAAATAGTAGGAGACTCTTTCTGGGCACATGCCCAACAGAGCCAATTTCTGACCTCCCTTCCAGTCCAAATAAGCAATTTGCTGTCAACAGGACAGTATACAGTCAATTGTTAAATCCTGCATTAGTTTTCCTATATACTTCTATCAGTCCTTGTGTTGTAAACCTGCATTTAAATGTTCATGGATGTGTCATAAAGCTTTATAGTTCACCTTTCCTCTCCTCCCACTGTATTATCTCTCCTCTGAGTGTATTGCCCGCAAGACAGCTAATTGTAAGCAGTTAACAGGACTGTGGAGCTCTTGTCGTGAACAATAACATAGCAACACCACAACAATGAATTTGTTATCGGGTCTCGCCATGGCAACATACAGACAACTTTTAATGAGTGGGTCTGAGCGGGGATGCTGTTGTTGTGGTAGTGGAATTTTTAGAAGAATATTAATTAGCAGAATGAAAGGAAATGTAAAACAGTCCCGTTGCTATATGACCAGAATGCTAGTAGGATGGTTTCCTCTTTGTTAAAGCCTATTAACAAAATGCAAAGCTAGCACAGCACAGTTAAATACAAATAGCCAAGCTGTGTCCAGGCTATATGAAATGTTAATAGTTTAATATGTCATATTCTCAGTCATGTGGAAGCTAGCTGTTTGTTTGTAAACGTCTCTCCAGCATACTTTTAGAGAAGCAGCACAAGAAACTTCTCGGTGTTGCTCTGTCAGTGTGATGGTGAAATTGCTTAGCACAGTGTGTACATATACACAACTGCCAACGTGAACAAGCCATTGACTGAACATGCACACACACACACACACACACACACACACACACACACACAGTAAACCAGGCGGTGGGAAAAGCTGATCTTGAGGTGTAAAATCCCAGTGTTGTTCGGTGCTGGTTTGAATTAGCGCAGTTAAACTTAGTGTCAGAAAAGAGGAAAACAGACTTGTGTCTCGGACAGCAGCCGCTGCCACTTGGTAATTTACAGGTCAACTAGCAAGAGTTGTAAAAGTACTTAGAGCTGTGAAACTACTCCAGATCAGGAGAACGAGCCGCTGGTGGATGTATGACGTCGTCCCGTTGACTTAACTGCAGGGTTTTTATCTATGGGGATCTGAATATGTTTGCTTTTCTATGCAAGACTTGGCAGAGATCCACGAGCCTGAGGTTTTCTGTGGCAGTTGATATGTGTAGCAGAAGGTTGGAGAATTTTCAGTGTTTTATCCCAGACATAATGTCTGAATTTGTACTTTGGTCTAAGGAAATGTTGCACTGTATGTATATTGCTTCATGCCTTTGTGTAGTATCAAGTTGAACTTTGGTCTGGGCTTGTGCTAACAAACTTCTGAGAATTACAAAAAACGGCCGACTAAGGAGTAAAGTTCCTGAGTGTAAGGAATAACACACGCCACTTCTGCTTAACGTGGAGTGTAGGAGTAAACTTAAAGAGCAGCTTTCAAGTGATCACATGATTAATGTGACAATGATGTCATTTGGAAAGTTATCAGAAATGAAATCAGTGCCAGCTTTATTTATGTTGTTGGCACCCTTATAGCAGATCAAGAAAAGACAAAGTGGTTTAAAATCCTGTCACATTTTCAAATCAAATGAAAATACTTGAATAAAACTACCATATGAATTATACACTTTGCTTCAGCTTACATATTATTCACCATGACCTATAACATTTTCTACAGTCACTCCAAAACATGTCTCGGATGTTTGCTCACCTCTGGCTCTGTATTGCAGCCATCCAGGATTATCTCTTAACCAACTCAAGAGATCGCTGGAGCTTTCCTGAATTTAAGAGTGTTTCTAAGCTTTAAACTTTTATTCTCATCTTTATAACTTAAAGTAAAGGTTTAGGATTTGGACTTGTATCTTCAACTTACAGTATGTCACTTTTAGCAGTTTGATTATTATGCTGTTTTTCACTTGCAGTGTTCTTGGGCCAGATGCTGTTCTGAACACTTGAGACTCTTTGTGGAAGATAACTGAGTGTCTGTGTGCTTGTCTTTGTGTCTGTGCATGTGTGTGACAGCATTTTTCAGTCAGAGCAGCTGCAACCTTTTGCAGAGCAGCAGAGCCCACATGTCACTGGGACAGGAAGTGCCAAGAGGCCCGACTGCTGAACCCTCTGAGCAAAAGTTGAACTAACAACTGCATGAAGAGGACTATAATCTAAATGACAGTGTTGTTAAAGTCCATACTGAAGAATCAGACTGAAGGCAGGGTCACAGTGGCCTCCCCTCTTCTCTCTCCTGTAACAGAACACAGAATTGAAATGAGGGTGGAGATCAGAAAGCACTCATGTCAATAAGATACAGAGATTTTGTCAATAAAGGAAGTCAAAGATTTGACACCTTGAAAATGTAATTCTGGTTTTGACCTTGGACTTTCCTACGACCCATCTAAATCAATGCACCTCCTTTTGTAGCACTTGAAAAATGATCTCAAAAGGGGAATTGTAAATCTCACTTTCTCATTCCTCTTGTGTGTCTCTCTCCAGACGGGAACCGTAACATGACAATGGCCTCTAACTCCATGACGATGCCCATGTCAGACCCCAGCGCCTGGGCAACAGCCATGAGCAACCTGGGGATGCCTCCGATAAGCATGACTGGACAGCAGCTCATGCCAGGTACTGCAGAAAACGTGCCACATGCTGCCAAACAGGTCACACGGTGCCACACAAAATTGCATTGCATTGTACAGTAAATATATTGTTGTGGGAATTTCTATCCCACAGCTCATAAAAAAAACTTTTTTCTGACACGTTTTGTAGTTAGAAGACATACTGTAAAAAAGGTATTGCTGCCTACATGTTTAGAGGTGGGAGAAATAGCCTCTTAAAAGTTACAGAACCTTTTTTTCGTTGTTGGCTTGAATTCACAGAGTGGCTGGAAAAATGTGTGTAGGAGGACAGATGAGTAACAGTGTTTCCTCCCCCTCTGATGCCATCAAAGTGCCCTTGAGCAAGTCGGTGAGCATCAGCACTGGAGCAGTTGTACTCATCTCACTGGGCAACTCCTGATGCGTCAGTGTTTGAATGTCTGGAGCCTCCCCTCCTCTGCATCTACTCCCCCAGGCAGTTATAATTAAAGATGTGCTGTTAGCTGCTTAAGTAAAGGTTTGAAAATGCCAAATGTGTGCAGCGGATGATGACGTGTGTATGTTTTCCGACCTGTTTGGGGCCTGTGGGGCCGGTAAATCATCCTTATCTGACTGTACAAAGTCCAGCTGGGGCTCAGGATGTGTGGTAACCACTTTAAGGAGCTTCCTTGCTGTTCCACTAGTCTGAAAAGTTAATTAATCCTCATTGCGCCCCTATGTGGTTGACTAGGTTTATACTGATTGGCTGAGCATATACAGTGGGTACGGAAAGTAATCAGACCACATTAAATTTGTTTTATTGCAGCCATTTGCTAAAATCGAAAAAGTTCATTTTATTTCTCATTAATGTACACTCAGCACCCCATCTTGACAGAAAAAAACTGAAATGTAGAAATTTTTGCAAATTTGTTAAAGTAAAACTGAAATATCACATGGTCATAAGTATTCAGACCCTTTGCTG
>JAVQJD010102491.1:0-12544 GCA_036023655.1 Nannoperca australis | reverse complement strand
TGGAGCACGGCCTGGAGGACAAGGAGAGAGAAAGTCAGGAAGAGTAAAAATCACAGAGGTAGACAACTAACTTCTTTGGAGCCAGGAAGTGTTACCACAATGGTAAACGGACGATCTGGCGACGACTGGAGAGGAGAGCCGGGTTTTAAACGGCAGAGGAGATGATGAGGAGACGAGAGCCAGCTGTGGGTGATCAGGAGGAGATAGGCAGCCAGACCTGCCCAGGCACTGACACACACACACACACACACACACACACAGGGGAGGGGGAAGGGAGAGCAGACCAACCCACGACAAGAACGTTTTTGGCATTTTTACTTGAAAAATGATTATAAGAATTGTTGCTAATTCATTTTCTGCTTGATTTTATTCATTTATTTCCAAGGACAGCAATGTGATGTAAATGTGTCAGATTTAGCATAAACATCTAATTTTCATCCGCAGTCCCTTGACAGGTTAATGAAAAAGCTGACAAAACAATATAAAAGCACAGATAAAATATAAATGAATCGACTAATTGCTTGAGCTTTATTACAATATAAAGAGACAACAATACATTATCATACATTTGAAGCTTAATTGAATAAAAGTAACAATATCTCATTGATGTTACTCATTTAAGTCACAAAACTGTAGAAATAAAATGTGCAAAAAACTGTATAACTACATATTACTGTATATACTGTATATACTGTTTATTGTGGATCAACACCTGTGTTTGCCTGCTGAGGCACTAATTCAGATTTGATGAGGATGGCTTCACACAAAGATGGTATCAGAAAGCTGCACTTGGCATTATCATTGCATAGACGGAACGTGTCCACCTGTCAGTGGAAATCAGAAGTCTGAGATTATCGCACATCCTGCCCGGATCATTGCGAGGTTTAAAAGTCCCTCCTCTTGTGTGTGTGCGATGCGGCTCTTCACATCATCCCTCCACCGACGCCGCAGCTCATCGATTAAGAGTTTATTTATGTATAAACGCTGGATGCGCTGGGCGTCTGTTAAACTAAGCACATTTAAAGGATTTGTCGGCACCCTCCAGGCACCCTGTTAGGGCCGTCTCTTCAATGATCCTTTTAAAATTTAGCTGACTTGTGGGGTGAGGGGTGTGTGTGTGTGTGTGTGTGTGTGTGTGTGAAGAAGCAAATCTTGCTTAGTCATGTGGAATTCTCAAAGCAAATGGATAAATGACGGAGAATAATTTTCTTTATTTTTCCCACTCCTGTTTATTTTTACTCAAACACTCAGCACAACAGTCAGGCCAAATGGTGCAAAACAACCTTTTGGGTCAACAGTCCTCTTCCCATTACTTTCATCTAAATCAAAGTAGAGAGGGAATTTACAAAGACACACACACACCACAAAGATGATGTGCTGCGCCTTGTAGCGGTGTATTGCCAGATCTTGTTTATTTCATCTACAGTTCACCAGTCATGAGGTAATTATATTTAAAGGGCCTACTGGTTTTTTTTCTGCACTGCCCTTAGATGACTAGTTACTACTCATTCATATACTCAGTGTAGAAAGTCTTTATTCCCCCCCCCCTTTGTTCTAAAGCCATGTTCAGTGCACTTTCTGGTGATTTTCACAGTTTCACAGTCCCTCACCCCTGCACATCTGCATGGTCATACTGTCATGTGCCCCTGTAATGCGTCTCAAAAGAGGCTATGGTGTGGTAAACCAAAGGCATGGCTCGTATATTCAATATAAAGAATATACTAGTGAGACATCAAGAATGAGCAACTTCTTAATGGTTTATTTTTTATTGATGACAATAGGTCATGTGGAACCGCCCTTCTTAGAACAACTAATATATGCGTCCCTCTGCATTTTGTCTGTGCCTTCCAAAACCACTGGAGAAAATAAACCCAAGCCTAAACATATCACTGTTTTCTGATCTGCTATCATTCCGATTTAATTGGATTTAGGTGCTGAAACATCTGGTTAGGGTTAGGAAAACAAATCATGGTTTGGGTTTAAATAACTTGCTTAAGGTAAGGGAACGTTGACAGGAAGCAAACAGTTTGGTGACGTCTGCCAGAGTCCAATGTGTTGTTGAGCCACCCGTTCACCCTGACCCCTTTGTCATAATTCCTAACGCCGCAAGACGGCTTTGTCACTTGAGCTTAAGCATATGTTGCTTTTGAGTATTTGCTAAAAACAGCTGTTGTTTTTCTTGGGAGGACGGTCTCAGCGGATTTGCCTTCATGCTCACAATTAAGAGAGAGTCAGAATGAAGGGGTCAGCATTTCACCAATTAACTCGCTCAATGTATGAGGTATTCTTAATTTATATTTCATACGTCTTGGCAACAATTTAAAAGGCACCATATTTTCCCCACTGTTGGCATGGTGTTATACGGCCAGGTCTGCATTGTTGCGCAGTGTGGGCAGGCAGCAGAAGCTTACATGGTGTTTTGTCACCTTGTCCTACGTTTCTCATTGTGCTCTTTGTCTCCGTCTATTGACAGAGGGGTTGGCAGGAGTTTAGCTTAAAACATAATGCGAGTTGATATAAGACATGACAAACATGTTTTAAAAATTGGTATTCTTAGCTATAGTTTTTACCTTTTTCATCCTGTGGCATTGTACCTGAATGCAGCTTTGTCATAAAGATTTTTCTCTTCTGCAATCCAAACACTGTGCATTAAAGTGTTTGGAGAAAAGGCTGCCACTGCAAAATACATTGACGACGGATGAGCGCTGGGTCCAAAGGAAATGGCTCCAAATTTGGTGTATTTCAATAGCTGTTTTTCAGGCTATTGAGAGAAGATCCAGTGTGGTACATTACCATGGCACCTGTATTTAGGTCACCGCTTTGAACTGTGGAATACCTTTATCTTTCCCTCTCTCTCTCATGCTTTCACACACTGGCACATACGCTGCACAAATGCAAAGCATGGATACACTTTCATATGTATTGGGTCCATGCCACGGGGGGAAAAACACCCTGGAAACTGAACAATCAGTAGTTGCAGCCAGCAATCAGTAACGGCCAACTAGAGGAGGAAGTCGGTATGAAAATGTGTCTCCGTCATAGTTTAAAACCTGCAGCAGCATCCTTTGACTTCCTCTTTAGTCTTTTTCTGTCGAACCTACATGTTCTGTACTTGATTTTTCTTATTGTCAACAAATCCTACAAAGACTAAAACCATAACTGAACAAGTATTGCCTGTGTGGTTAAACCCTGATACACCGTAGCTTATTCCATCCTCCATTATTTTGAGTCAATCCCACGTAAACTACCACGGGGCATCCATTAATCGCACGGTCGGCTGTTCGATCCCCGGCTCCTCCTGAGGACTTGTTGAAGTGTGGAAGCCAGCGCCATGTATGTTGATTTAATCTGTTGGAGGAAATAGACCCCAACAAATGCACGACTTACTCCTGTTTGAGTAATGCCTGTTAAAAACTACGATGCCCAACTGTTTTAGCAAAAACTGCATATTTACCTGTTTTTGAGTGTCAAGACAGGATGGAAACAGTGTTGTTTATATGTCTTTTGTTGTCAATAAGAAAAATAACAATAGTAAATTGTACTTTTCAGATCATTGGCCTTTTTGTATTTTTCTTTGCATCAAACCCTAAAAGCTCTGTACATGAGGGCCGACGATAAAGCTGCGGTTTATTTACACATAAAAAGATGTCACCAGGCAAAACACTAGGAGAAGAGATTAACAAGAGGAGAAATTAAGTTTTAATTGAATAGAATTGACTTCATGATATTTAGCTGAGGCTGTAAAGAGACTGAGGGCCCAGACTGTTGGGTTTGGGACTTGTCCACACCCGGGCCAAAACCGTCTGGTTTGGAGTTGATCCTATTTTCCTCTGCCCCAATTAGGCACAGATACTGGATCAGCCTCCCAGCATTTGGACTGGGACTCAGCCATCTGTGTGGTGTTCCTGAGCCACTTCTGTCAGAGTTGCATATTTTCTGCTCTGGTTTTATTGGGTTATGGTGTTCAGTGATTTTCTCCTATAAGTCAGTATATGCAGAACTTTAATTGTGTAGTTCTAACTAGTTTTAAATGTCATTTTCTGGTTTCAGCTCCTAAAATTTATATTATCTGTTTTTCTTTGTCGTGTATGACAGTGAATTGAATATCTCAAGGCTTTGGATTGTTAGTTGGACAAAACAAGACTACTGAAGAGCTTGGGTTCTGAGAGGTCGTGACTGTAATTTCTCACTAGTTTCTAACAATTCATAGACCAAAGGATTAATCGAGAAAATAATCAATAATGAAAATAAACGTCAGTTGCAGCCCTTTACTGAAGCAGAGAAAAAGTTCAGTATTGTGATTACTATTATTATTTTGAGATTATGACCATAAGTAGCGCCGTGGAGCACTGTTTTTAAAGGTCTCGCGATGAGAACGTCGCAGGGAAGAGTTTCGGTGGTGTGAACTGGCCCGTTGCTGCTCGACTCGAGCCGGCTGACGACTCTGCTTCTCAAATCGCCAGCGGCTGGTTTTAGAACGTTAGGCACGTCACTCGCTTCAACAGCCAATCAGAAATGACAAACACTCAGGTTGTTACAGCTGTCTCATCAATTAAGCATAACCTACTTTCTTTATTACACTGATTATTAATATGAACTGATTGATGATAATGAAATGTGCTAAATGACTGATGGAAGAGCAAGAGCAAGACGTAGCCTAGGCAGTGTCAGGAGGATACTTTTAATTTAGTTAAATTGTTGAATCTGCCCTCTTTTCTTGTAAAACACGTCGCTTCTTTAATCTATGGGCTGTCGCTCACCCGTCCCCACGTTATCATCAGCCGTTCCCCTGGTGAAATGCTGTCTCGGTAGTTTGTGTTTTCTCTGCTGATTAGTGGCGACCCCAACTCCTCTAAACGATGGGACTGCTCCGGGAATAGACGGGAAATATTGACAAAAGAGGGAAGATCTCTTTTCCCAAGTTTACGCCACACATTTGCATAAGCCCCCTGGGTATTCTGTTGAAGCACCCGTGGACGGCTCCAAATTCTTGACCCTCTCGTTTTTTTTAGTTTTAGTTTCATTAATACTGAAAATGCAACTGTAGCTAATAACTCACTATCACTATCGTCCTTCATATTTTGAGACGCTATAAATTACATCCAGCTGCAAAGAAATTAGAAGTTAGAGTGGAAGTACAAAGAGCCGTTGCTATGGAAACGACACGCCGTCTCGTCTAGTGGCTTTGGTGTAAGCTGGCAGGTTTCAAATCGTTGCATATCGGCCCGTTGCAAGTAGTTACAAGTTTCAACTTTAAGTTTCACATAAAACTTTTAAATAAAACTCTGAGAATGTTTTCAGCTAAAAAGAGTGTTTGCGACTTTGGTTCACATTTCCATTTGTTTTTATTTGCTCTGTTTAAAAGCAGGGCGGCCAAGAGTCTGATATATGTTTATTTATTTTATTAGTTAGATCTAAAATAAGGAATGTTTTTGAAACTTTTCCAGCTTTATGAGGCTACTTCCCTAATTATTAACTAGCTTTGGCTTTGGCCTCTAGCTGCATCGAAACGTCTCGCTAGCGAGGACGGGGTTGGTGAGAGGGTACAAGGAAGGAAGGACGGGAAAATAATGAACGAAGAATGGTCAAATGGAAGAGGAAGAAGTAGTAGGGATCACCAGGCAGGACTGGATAGAAGAAGGGAAAGGTTGGAAGTAGAGAAAGGGAGTGTGAAAGAAGAAATGAGAACGAGAGGACAGTAAATATGAAAAAGAGAAACATTAGTTAAGGTGGGGCACAAAGGAAGAAAGAAACTGTACTGTATTGTGACTTTAGGATTTCTGCCTCATCTGTGTCTTTAATGCACTTAATTTATACTCTCTCTGCTCTGTTGTTTCCTGTGTGACAGTTACCACGGCCCCTTTATGCGGTCTGCATTTTATTTTTGGACTTAATACTAGTTTTATGTTGCCTTGTTGCATTTTTTTCTTTTGAAAAAGAGACCTTTACCAGTTACGTAAAAAAAAAAAGCAAGAAAATCCTTTTGCTTAAAAACCGATCAAACGGTGAGCTTCAAATATATGCAGAATACATGTGTGGTTACTTTTACGGTCTGAAAGTTTGTTTCACTAACAAGTCAGTCTGACATCAGAAAGACAACCTCAGTTTCTAGTAGTTTCTTTCCCCTGTGTATTCAATTTTCTGACTGCTGCCTCACTGAGGGACATTCATGGTTCTCATTATCGTGTTTATTGTCACAGTAATAAGTAGTTCATTTTTCTCCTATTCACGCAGCCGGTGTGAGTGCGTGTTTTGAGAGACAACCGAGTTGTTACTGTTAACTAAGTTTGAAAAAAACAACAAATAGAAACAGATTAAAACATGCTTGAAGTTCTCTTGGTGATAGCAGAAACGAGCTGTGAACACAACATTTACATATTATCACCTTTTAAATTGATATGGCGAATATGCTAGGAAACTATTTCCTGTTTAAACATCCAGGAGCAACATTAGCATTAATTTGGAGTTATGTTTCTGGCCACTCGGGATTATAAGTCTACTATTCATGCTCCTTTTAGCTCTGTTTTTGATCTCCATCAACCCCTGAGGGAAATATCTGGTTCTTTAACTGCTCAGTGCTCCACTAATGTATGTTCACCACCAGTTAGTTGCTAATCTCTACTCATACAGTTGTTTTTACATTGAAAACAGCTGCCTGCTTGGGCTGAAAATGATGCTATGAGAGCGGGAAGAGTGAACCCAGGAAACCAAAACGATGAGATGTAAATGTGGGAATCAGAGTCGGGTTATAATCCTCTGTGATTTCACAACTACGAACGACCCCTCTCACATACCAGTAGTCATGCGATCCATTGTTAATATGAAAATATAGATTGTTTTACTATCTTCTGGGTGTGCAGTATAGAAAACAGCAGGCGAGTGTGAATTTGAGGTCACACTTACAGGTGCAGTACAGGTGTAAATTGATTAAATATTATAAATTGGTATTTTTTTTCCTAAACCTAAGGCTTTCTAACATGTGGTTACGTTGTGAAATAAGCAGGATTTGCTTTAGGGACTTCCCAGGGCTACCTTCTCCCATGTGCAGCATCAACAGAGGATGGTTATTGATGGCCATGGTTGTCTTTAATTATTATTAGTGGCTTACTTTTAAGAATTACACATATCATCCTGTATTACATACATTTCATTCCAGTCAAGAGAATGAATGTATTTATTTAATTTATTTATTTATATAATGAATGATATTTCCCTGCATTTCTGTTTTGTTAAACAAACGTAGCTCTTCTCGTGAATTTTCCTCTGTTCCCCTGCTGTACAATGAAGAGTATCTGTCCTGTTAAGTAGTGTTCATGGCTGTATGTAAAATCATTATCTTCTGAAAGGGAGCTATCTAGTTGGAAAACACTACAGGAGGAGTGTACACTGCTGAGAGGGGGCATGGTGTGTTTACTCGGGCATGAAAGATAGGAAACTAAAGAAATATGACCAGTGAGTTTAAGTGTATTTATTCCTGAAACTGCAAGAATTTTCACCAAGGTCATTTTGAAAACACAGGCTGAGGTTTTATTCAGTGTTCATTTGAAATATCACCAGATTTCCATGTATGACAGCTTACAACCCCAATGCAACAGAAAGCTGGAAAAAATGTCTCTCTCAGTGGATTGGTTTTCATGTTGTAATAAAACTTGACCTCCAGAGAACAGCTCTACCACCACTGATCTGCAGGAAGGGAGAGAAATTAAAGCAGCAGAGCAATTAAATAGTGTTTCCCCCGGTTTTGAACTGAAGCAGTATCACAAATACGAACACCAGAGACTGTGCCGTGGATGTGATCCTTGCAGTTGGGCCACGACATCCCACAGCCAGATTTTCTCTCTGATAAACTGTCACTTCTGCCAGCATCTTTGGCAGAATAGTAGCTAGTTGGATGCAGAAATTAAATGTGATTTAGCTTCTTAGAAAAAAAATGCTTGTTAAACTGTTGAGTCAAGAAGCACGACGGCTTGTAGAGGCAAAAAGATAATTGATTGTAGGACTTCTGTAATTGCTCAAAGTTGATTAATTGTACTTATACGTCGTAATTACAATACATGATAATAATACATATAGTATATTCTCCGCTACTGAAAGAAACTGTGTTGGACTCCAATTTGTGCTTTTTTCCCCTGTCAAATAATTGATACTTTTATTTTTTATGCTCACAGTATTATAAACTGTTGTGCATTGTTTTAGCATCTGATAAACCTTCAAACTGTATTAACTGGGCTTAAAAATAATAAATACTTCTATATAAAGTGTCAATCTGTTGAATTTAAGACATTTTTTGCTGTCACACTTGTTTTTCCACATTTCCCAGCATGCATTGCACAGAACAGAAAGGTTTTATTTGTTGCACTCAACAATGGGCAATGTTTTTTTAATGTGCTACTCCGTGTCTCAGGGCTGATTTTCACCGTTACTGAACTAATTGTCTGTGGAGATTGTTGGTATTCAATTTTGGGACTGTATGGCTTTTGAACGTCATGATTAGAATTCACAGTGTAATGAAAGATGTCCTGAGTGTAGATCACCTCTTCAAGCCTTGAGTTATTGACAGGAAATAATGAAATCTTTCTTTGAACTGCTCACGACTCAGACATGCACCCTGGGGTCACTAGTACTTTTTTTTTTTTTTTTTTATAGAAAGGGTTTCAAGAAATAACCTATAATTGGTTTATCTATCAAATTATTCAGGTTTTTCATTCATTGTTCTTTAAAAAGTGTCAAACTACTTATCCGTCTTCATTTTGTTTCCAGCTTGACTCTTTTTCTCTCTGTCTTCCTGCATGTTTTATCCCCTTCTAATTCCCTTTTGACTTTATGTCCCTGCCTGCCAGTCTCGTTTTCCTTCCATCCATCCATCCATCCATCCATCATCTGTGATGCAGTCAGCGTCTGCCACGCAGCTTATCAAGTCTCACAGAGCTCTGGCTATGCTAATGTAGTGCTTGTGCTGTCACAAACTGTCTGTGTTCCCTGTTTCATGGCTTAGCAGACAAAGAGTGATGCCCCCTTTACCAACCCCTTGCACATGTCTGGCATCTGTTTTCCTCAAACCTCCAGCTCTGGTTTTGTAGGGGTTTGTTTTCCTCTTCAGTGATTACATTCCCACGACGTATGCAGATGTTTCTGCTGATTGTTTAAGAAGTGACAAAATCCTCTCAGTTGGGTTTGTGCTTTTTTTTTTCTTTTTTCTTTTTTGGTAGCCGCATTAAGTTCGTCCTGCAACAACCTCATACTCCGCAGACAGTGACCCCTATTTAAGATGAAGGAACAGTGTCGAAAATGCCTTATGAAATACTGTAAAGAAAACAGGAGACGGGGGTGATACAGCATTTGTGCTTTTTTTTTTTTTTTTTTACTAGCTGCAGAAATCTGGTATCTGCGTCCTGCAAACAACCTCATGCGTTTGTGCAGGGCTCAGACAGCATGATGTATTCCAGCAGCGCTATGTGGCAGGCTGGGATTTGAATATCAGCCCCATAACACCTGCGTCAGCAAATGTCTGGCAATACATCACATTCAAATGTTCCTTCTTACTCATATTGGTTTCATGCAGCAGCCTGTCATATTTCATACAACAATGAAAACCTTTTATTTTCCTTCTCAAACCCCAGCTGACCAGTCCTCTGAGTCGGAGAAGTAAGCAAAATATACTGCAATACCAAAAAATATAATATAATCCTTATATATATATATATATATACTATTCTTTCATTTACGGAGAGCTGCTGGCTGTATAGATTAATGACTTCCCCTGAAACAGCGAGTTGTAGTTTATTTCAAAAGTTTTACATTCAATTTTGCATATATACTTTCTTGTTAAGTCTGTCCGTCCGTCTTTTCAACAGCAAATACCGCATTACATCACCTCGAAATGGATTTACTGAGAAAAGTATTAGATAGAAGAAACTACAAGAATAAACATTAATAATTCATCTAAATCATGAGAGTAAAAAAAAAAGAAAAAACAAGAGAAGTAAAGTCCCAGATAAACAAACCTCACTGTGTGACTGAATTCAGGTTTTGTGCAAACAAGAGAGGCCCGAGACCTGAAGGCTTTGTTGTCGATGAGTGGAGCAACTGTAGCTCTCAGCGCAGGGGGCAGAGAGATCATATTCCCACAAGATGTGTTGGTAGTTTCATCAACCTCTTTCTCACTTTCTGTCGCCTCCTCCCCTCAATCAGTCGCCCTGTTGTCTCGTCGTAGTCGCGGCACAATGAAACATTTTAGACGTGGCTTCCAAATATATTTTGTGATTTCTTGCTATTTACAGTTTCTGCCATCTTTTAATACATCACTAAAAGCTAAGTGAGGCAAGATGTTTTATGCAGAAATAGATTTATATGCTCTTTGTGGCTATGAGATTCTGGCCGCAACTTTACCGTTTTGGTTCAGTCTCATCGCGCTCCTCAGCCGAATGTCCAGATGCAGCAGGTAGTTGTTTTCAGTTTTAAAAAAGCCCCGAAAACCCGCAGTACACTATCTGTCCAGCACCAAACAGCAGACACAGTCACTGACTAGTTGGTGAACATAGTGGAGCATTTAGCAGCTTGAGAGCCAGATATTTCCCTCAAGAGTTGGTGGAGACCAAAATCAGAGCTAAAAAGAGAGTGAATATCAATCTAACATCTGCAAGGTGGCCAGAAACACAACTCCAAGTGAATGTTATGTTGCTCCAATTCTGCTAGATAGGCAGTTGTTTAGGGCTGCAACTAACAACTATTTTGATAGATTTAATCTGTCGATAATTTCTACAATTGATCGATAAAAAGTGTTCCTCCAAATTGACACGATCAACACAACATACAAAAACAACCTGATGTAGGCTATACAACATGGAGATAAAAATATGTTTGATTTGCACAAGATTTCTTAGGTTGCTTGAATGGACCTGAGCTGTTATAAATAATAAATGATACAAAATAAAAATGTAAAACACAAAGTGCACATAAGTACTAAATCAAATAGACTTATCTTTAACAACAGGCCATGGACCAAGGTAGATTGTTTCTACAGTGACTCACTCTTTCTCTCTCACACACACACACACACACACACACACACACACACACAAAACACACACACAATCACTCACTCTCTCTGACACTCACAAACCCTTTGCTTTTCTCCGTTTTTTTTGTGGCGTAGCCAGCTCCGCAACACAGCGCGTAACAACATAGACCCAACGAATCAATAAGGAAATTCATTGCCATCAATTTTTGTAATCGAATTTATCGATTCATTGTGTTGCAGGCCTACAATTGTTTGCTAACATGTTTGCCACAAGTACTTGAGGCGCATAATATGTCAGTGTTGAATTCCAAAAACAGGTGACTTAGTACAGAACTGTCACAAATACATACATATACAACGGCTTTGCATGTAAATGTAGTGCCGCCAGTTTTTTTTTACCTACGTAACAAGTACATGTTTATATTGAACGTATCCACAAGCTGTCCACTGCCAACAGAAACGTATTTGGCGGCGTATTTCAGTTGTTTGCAACGCTGTATCTGTTCCTGGCACCTCAAAGCACATGGTTATGGTCGGAATAATCACTGTTTTGGGTAAATTATACAAAAACACCGACACTGACTTGAAGCAAGAGTCTAGCCCGATACTTTGTCAATATTCAATCCCAACCATGATCTTTCCCTAACCTCAACCAAGTTTCAAACAACAAAACATAATCCAGGCTGGTTGCCATTTTTCACCTTTACCCAACATGCATTCCAGTAAATGAATGTATGAAATGCGGGAAGACATTTGGCTTATTCACATGTTGATCGTGTTTGACAGGTTCATTGGATGGGTGACATTACACCATTGTGGTAGCTGCAGCACAGCTCGCTCAGGTTTCCCCAGGAGCGAGAATAAAGACAGCAGAGAAGAGGCAGAACGATCAGATTACTTTGAGAGATGCTGGTGATCAGTAGCATTGTCCTCCTCTCCTCTCTGTTTCTCGCTCTCTTTATCTCTGCATGGATGGAGATGAAAGTGCATGTTGAACAGGGAGGCGAGGACAGCTGCTGATGGAGAGGAAACAAAAGTCCTTCCTTTCTCCTCCTCCATGCTTTCTCTCTATCTTTGTCTGTTTCCCATGTTTTCCCTCTTTCCTGTCCATTTATTTCTCTCTGCCTCTGCATACTTTACTTTCTCCCTTTGCCTCCCTTCTTATCTTTCCCTCAGTTCATTATTCTCTCCCACTTTCCTCAGATTTCTATATCTCCTTGCTTTCTTCCTCCTCCTCCTCCTCCTCCTCCTCCTCCTCCTCCTCCTCCTCCTCCTCCTGCCCCTTCCAGCGTTGTCCTCTTCCCTTTATTATTTCAGGTCTTTCAGAGCACTCTGTTGAAATCGGATCTGTCACTGTGTCTTTGGAGACGGATAGTGTGGGGTTGCCAGGGGTTTCAACCCTGCAGAAAAGCAGAACTGCAGTTACATCAGTTAAATCAGCTCCCATTTGAGCCACTGCCAAGTCCGAGCTCTGTGTGTGTGTGTGTGTGTGTGTGTGTGTGTGTGTGTGTGTGTGTGTGTGTG
>JAVQJD010102469.1:0-35243 GCA_036023655.1 Nannoperca australis | reverse complement strand
TACATACAAATCCTGCCACACTGCATGGAGAGTTATGAAGCAAAACTCCGGTCTGGGAAACACTGCAACCTAAAAGTAACAAGTATCCAAAAGTTGATGTGCCATAGACGTCCATTGTTGTCCACAAATCAGTGAGACACACTCCGATGAACATGCAATGTAGTTTATTTTGACTCGGTTCTACACACAGAGTCCTGGTGCTGTAAGTACATACTAGCATGCCAAATTTTTATTAACCCACAGCTGAAAATAGTCTCCAACAAATGCAGAATTTACTCTTAAAATAAAGCTATATATATTTTTGACCCTTCAGTAGGAACGAATTGGCTCGGAGCTGAGTGCCAGAGAAGGACAGACACGACACAATGTTGGATTTGTTGAAATCAAGAGGAATACAGAATGACGCCAGCCTCGTCCTTTAAGTAGCGTGCGAAATACTCTGTGACAATCAGGGGGTCTCATGTCATGGCCGGTAAAAACAAAACGTGTGTGTGTGTGTGTGTGTGTGTGTGTGTGTGTGTGTGTGTGTACATAAATAGATAAATAATCAAAATCAGGCAGAAGCGCCACATTTTCAGTAAATCATTTTCCCTTGTGTTTCCTGCTCAGACAAAACGTGCGCTCACCCCCCTCAAAAACTCTGCGTAACGTTACGCACAGCTGGCACAGCGTGGACACCTTCATTGACTTACTAGGGTTTTACTGTTAACTGACCTCGTGAGCTCTGGTGACACCGGTGAGCTGTTCAGAAGCATTCACAGTTTGTACAGTGACATCACGAATAGCAGATAACATCGGCTGCCTGTTCGCCGTCGTCAGTTTCTGCGTTGCTCACCTTTCAGTATTTAAACGTGAAAATACATTTTACAATAAAGATAAATAGTACATTTTGAGACCTCTTCAAAGTTTCATTTTGCCGTCTTCGGGGGGGTCCTAGTTAATTAGGGGGTCCGAGACACTCCATATTTCGTGCACTGCCTTTAAGGTTTTTTAATGCTGTGTCTTGCTGTGTGCAACATACTAAAACAGTCCATTAGATTTCCTTTGCACCCGAGCAGGCTCACACCCACAAAAATATTTTCATAATTCATGACGCAGTACTAGCTGTGCTATCAGTATGAGTTGTTTAACCACTCCGCTGAGTTGTGTCGAGCCAGGTTTATCGTCTCAGTCAGCAGCAAGGTAAACACCAATGGCACACCACCACCACCCCCACCCTCCCCCTTCTCTCTTTTAAGGCCCCCATGCGATTCTCTATCTATTCTTCTTTCACTCGGCTCGCTCGATCTCGCTCTGAAACACACACAGCATGTACTATAGGTAGGTGTGGGCTGCTGCTCTGTGTCTGTATTCTGTATTAATGAGAGGACTGTTGTGTTGTGTTCCCCAGCCGTCTAGGCCAGATGCTTCTGTTGTTCTTCTCATTGTTACTTTTATTTCTTCGCTATTCTGCACACAAACGTGCTCACACACACACACACACACACTTTCACACTCAGCCTCTCTCTGTCTGGGCCCCAACACTCCATTAGATGACTGACCTGATTGCAGAATGCTGTGTGTTTCTGCGTGCATGGCTGTCTGCACGTCTGCTTGGAAAGCTGTGCCCTGCAGTTCTATCAGCCCTCTCTCGCTTTAGCCCAGACAACAAAGTCCACATTCTTGCAGGCTTTCACATAAAGGCATCATTTTGTATCCCAGCGTCACATGTAGCAACACTTATTTTAACATAAACTGTGGGCGCTCAGTTTGCAGAGGTAATGATGCTCGTCCTCTGCTATTCAATGGCCATGAATTTTTATAGCAGATTATTTCCAGTAAACTGTGATGATTGATAGTGACTCTGACAATCGATGCCTTTAATCACAGATTATGCAGTTTCTTTTCCCCTCGCTCCAGGTCCGTGGGCAGGTCGGAACAGCAGCATAGACACAGGCAACATTGAGGTCGGGAGGCGGGTGACCCAAGAAGTTCCCCCAGGAGTGTTTTGGAGGTCCCTGCTCCACCTCGGCCTGCCCCAGTTCCTCAAGTTCAACATCTCCCTCGGCAAGGATGCTCTTTTTGGAGTGTACATTCGCAAGGGCCTGCCCCCCTCACACGCACAGGTAAAACCTGGCACCAAGTACAAGCAAGTGTAGATTCTATATCTTCTGCAGCCTTAGGGTAATAGACTAATCACAGAATTAGCACTGTGTCCATTAGGAACCCTTTATCTTCATATTGATCTGCTAAAATGGAAAATACATTAAAAAAAATAAACTTGCTTGTGTCATGGGACATCTTAGAATTAATTTGTGATTCATTATAGTAGTTGTTTGAAAAAACTCATTTAGTCTATGATTTACACTTAATTAAATTTCACAGTAATGTAACTTTTACTGCCTCTTATTAATTAGAAGCTACTCAATTAACAGCAGATCTGATTTGTAGAATGGGATAATTGCATAACCATTTCACTGCCTGACCTGACTTAAGCTGTAAAAAAACACTTTCTGCAATCTTTCCATAAGCCCAAAGAGAATGACAGCCCTCAAGGATCTCTCTGCTGCATTCTTCATGCTTCCCTGGCAATATCCAGCCACACTTACTTCCTCCATCTTGTAATCTTCCTGCATATACAACTATGGGTCATTTTTCAAAGTCTAAGAAGTGCCACCGCAGCACTTACAGTTGATAGTTGAATCATAGATTTCTCACTCGCATTCTCACTTCCATTCACACCCAAAACTACCTCTCTCTCTTTCTTCCCCCCGCAGTATGACTATATGGAGCGGCTGGACGGGAAGGAGAAGTGGAGCGTGGTCGAGTCTCCACGGGAGAGGAGGAGCATCCAAACTGTGGTCCTCAATGAGGCGGTGTTTGTCCAGTACCTGGACGCCGGTGCCTGGCACCTGGCCTTCTACAACGACGGTCGGGAGAGAGAGACAGTTTCCTTCAGCACAAACGCCATAGGTGAGACAGTGTCAGCAACTGTAGTTGTGCATGGAGGGAGGGAAAGAGGGAGGGAGGGAGAGGGAGGCTGGGAGATAAAATGAGATTAAGCAAATAGCACTCTACCGATTTAAAATTGCACTCCTACAGTATAATATTGTTCAACTCACAATAGACAGTTTTTTGTAGTTTAAAAACTGTCTATTGTGTCTATAAGTATAAATTGATGCAGCAGAACCAGAAATATCTTCCACATTCCACACATTCTTCTTCCCTGTCAAACCCTAATGTCTACATTACCCACAATGCAATTCCACTGCTGCAAGTTCGGTCAGAGATTCAGGTGTGTTATGGTGCAGTGGTGAATAATGTAGCCTCGAGGCAGTAGCCTCAAGCAAAGATGAGGAGCTGGCTGCAGAGGTCTGGTAAGCTCACTTCTTTCTAACTCCACACGCCCAGATTTCTTTTCGTTTTCAAACTTGTAGTCTTCAGCACCAACCGTCGCTGACATCACTTGAGGAAATTTATCTGACTTTGCACAGCTCCCTCTGGAGCCACAAAAGGCTTTCTACAACTTTTTTCACATTTGCAGTTCTGCCTGTAACCTGCGACCTGTAAACAGACTTCGATGTGTAGAATCGGTGGAGTCCCTCTTTAAGAGATTCAGGGTGGCATTTTAGTCCGATTTCTTCCCCAATTTGTCAAATCAAAGACTTACAGATACACATTCACAAGGTGCAGAAACGCTCACCAGCAGCATCGCTACAATGTTGCCACTAGCAACACAACAGTAGGAGCATTTTCAAGTAGGCAGGACCACTTAGTGAGTTAAAAGATTTGTTTGCCAAAACGTAGTAGGATAAATTGATAGTATGCGTTCGAAAACAAAATACAGCTTATTATATCACAGTGCAGAATCACTTCCACGGTGTATGTGCATGTGTGAAAATCAACCAGCAACAAAAACTCAGTTAACTCAATACTCAATACCAATAACACTACAGCACTGTAAATGTGATGTTTTTAGGAGCTGAAACCGCGCCGCAGATAATTTCAATTGTGTTGGAGGCATGAGTGTGAGAGCAAGGGGGACGGATAGAAAAAGTCAAGCCGAGTGAAAGAATCCTTCACTGTCAATATCTGGTGGTGGAGCTTTCAGCAGCAGCAGTAGTGGAGAGAAGGACAGGAAGAGGCGGCGAGGGCAGAATTAGAGTGTGTAGTGAGAGGGGGAGCTGGAGGAAAGACATATTGGTGGGGGCAAAGCCAGAATGGAGTGGAGTAGAGTGGAGTGGAGTGAAGGACGGGAGGAGGAAAAGCTGATGAGGGGAGTGAAAGAGAGGGTGGCATTAAGGTAAGGGGGGAGACGTGGGGCTGAGGACAGAAAAAGTGTGAGGCAGTGTGGATAAAATGTATTTGTGTAATGCTTTGTGTAAGAAGAGTGAGAGCTGGAAAAGGCCCGAGAGAAGGAGAAGGGGACGGATTAAAGTCCAAAATGCCATCATTAGCATCGACCCTATGTCTTCCCACCAAACTGTTCTGTTCTGGTAAGTGGGTTAAGAGGCACTAAAAGGTGGATGGAGCACTTGAACACAGCCTGAAACTCGCGCGCACAGAGTAAGGACTCGAATCTGCCTCAATGCGCCAAGCAACCACACCTGGATGAAGTATTAATCACCTTTGTGGGCCCAGAGTGAGGAGGCAAGCAACCAAAACAAGGTGGAAAAGAGCGAGAATACAGGGAGGAGGAGGGGTGAAAGAGCAGCAGACGGGTTCGAGAAGTCTTTTCTGAAACAGTGTGCAGAGAAATGATGGATTGGTTATGGATAGAGGTATGCCTGATTCAAAATGCATTCCCCCCACACTGTGAGAAAATGCAGTGAAAAGGAATGCATGGAATCTTGGAGGAGGGCATTTGCCCTTGATGTGAGACTGTGAGACTCGCAGCACCTTGACTGGATTCGTAGTATGTTAAAGAACGAATGGTGCCAATGATTTGATCGAACGCTTTGATGCTTGCCATCAAACTCTTCTCACCCCTCCACACGCCTCCCCTCTTTCCTTCTCTCTGTCTCACTTTGTCTTCTTCACAGATTCAGTGCAAGAGTGCCCGCGCAATTGCCATGGTAACGGAGAGTGTAATTCTGGTGTGTGCCATTGCTTCCCGGGTTTCCATGGCATGGACTGCTCCAAAGGTATTAGCTGCTTGCAAATGTGTTTCTCTCGTCGTAAAATTCTGCCGCTCGCGCCATCTAATTAGACGGTGCAGGCATTTCAGCCCCGTGCAGTAAGTAGAGAGGATGAGGAGCAGTACGATGGCGCATGGCCTTGGGTGGAGCGGAGACAAGATGACGGATGATGGATGGCAGCTCCCCTAGCTAACGTCTCCCTGGCTCTGTGCTCATCTGGGATAGACAGCTTTGATGAATAGTTTAGTTACCTCTGCCTGTAATTACTCTTCATGTCATTGCCACTCTCCAGCCCCTTAACCACTCTATTCACCCCCCTGCATGGTGAAGTGTTGGTAGGGTTAGGTGTGTGTGTGTGTGTGTGTGTGTGAGTGTGTGTGGGCGGCATGGCTTTTCACTGCTCTGAGAATCTCTAAAAAGCCTGTTAATTGTTTTTCTTTTGTCACGCGCAGGGTTTAATCTCTCCTCCCTTTCCCCCTGTTCCTCCAGCGGCGTGCCCGGTGCTGTGCAGTGGCAACGGCCAATACGACAAGGGCTCCTGTGTGTGTTACAGCGGCTGGAAGGGACCTGAGTGCGATGTCCCCGTCACGCAGTGCATCGACCCTCTTTGCAGCGGCCACGGCACCTGCACCGACGGCAACTGTGTGTGCTCCATCGGCTACAAAGGGCAGAACTGTGCAGAGGGTGAGAAGAGGCAGAGTTAATGGTGTGGTGATCCTTGAGGATGTGCGATGGTTTAATTTGGGTTGGCTGGCTTGTACTTGTTTTTTTTGACGTGTCAAAACGAGTACAGGTGATTTTTTTATAAAAGAAACGTGGATGTTTTCACCACAACAAACACATCCACAGACGCACGCACTCCTTCTAAACTCCTGTTAGTCAGCCCATCACAGCATAATCTGACCCTGACTGAGTGTCTGTTCCCTCCATATATAGATGAAGTATGATACCACAGCCAAACACATCAGAGATTTTATTATGGGATGAAATTGCTTCTTTTGATACTTGTTAAGAAGGATCAACCGATCACCACCAAGATAGAGAAAAGAGAGGGATAAGAGATGGAGGGGGAGTCAGGGCCGCGGTGAGAGGTGAATATTTATGAAGAAAGGGAGAAGTGGAAAAGGAGGGAGAAAAGAGAGTCAAGTGTGCCAAGGGTGAAGATGAAGAGAGGGGAAGAAAGACAATGGGAAGGGTTGAAGAAGTCAAGACACAGGGCCGGAGAACACGGTCAGCATTTTTTTTTCTCTCTCCATCTCCCTCTCATCCAATTTTTCCCCCTTCTCCTCTGGTCTCAAATCTGATATTCATCACAGCAGAGTCCCTCAAACAATTTACCTGGAGTGCCAGCGACATGAAAATCAATAACTGTGATCCACCGTTTCTGCCAAGCAAACAGAAATGGAGGGCCGAGGTTATGTGCGAACGCCTGCTTTTATGAATGTGTGTGTGCGCGAAGGGCTGCGGTGGGGTCAATCATGCCAGAGGAGGAGGGGGAGGAGTGTGTGGTGGTGGTGGTGGTGGTGGGGGGTGAGAGAGGTGTCAGACAAAGAGGACAAGGAGAGAGAGAGGGAGCGAAAGTGGGAGCGACCGGGACAGAGCAATGAGAGGAGGCCAGAAGAGGGGAGGGTGGGCGCTTTGCCGCGAGGAGGTAATTTGTCAAATTGGTTTTCACTCGCTGCTTGGACTCAGAACTGCCTGTCAACCTGGCAGACTGACAGTGTCAGATTCTCCCTTACGCGTTAGGGCACACACGCATACACACTAATGCACACACAGGCGCTCACACCAAATGATGTCTCACTGAGGCTCGCTGCTCTTTGAGAGCGGCTGCTATACCCCAATTATCGACTCAGCTATTCCTTATTGTGTGCTTTAATTGCCTTAGTAATATGTCTGGTAATATTTTCCTTTATTTTATTATCTTTGTGTACACAAAGAATGAAAATATGTCTTCTGCCACGTCTCTTTCTCTTTAAAATAAATAATATTTAATTGGTTTCTAACAAAATGCTCTAATGTGACATTAGAGCATTTAGTTTTTCTCTGAATTTCCTTTTACACATTGGTGTATCTCTGGTTTAATGCAGTGGATTGCCTGGACCCGACGTGTTCCAACAATGGCATCTGTGTGAACGGGGAGTGCCACTGTAAGCCAGGCTGGGGAGGGCTCCACTGCGAGCTGCCCAGGGCCCAGTGCCCAGACCAGTGCCACGGCCACGGGGCCTTCATACCAGACACTGGGCTGTGCAGCTGCGACCCCAACTGGATGGGACCTGACTGCTCTATGGGTAAGATCGAATGCAGGGCTGGTTGAGCTGCAAGAGTCAAATACATGGAGTAAAGATGATGTTGGGAGTGTCATAGGGCTACTGACTACCCCTTGTCCCAACATATGTCGTGGTCCCATAGGATACGTGGCTAATTAGTTTACCATGTGATTTCATACTGCTTTGCTTTTCAAACTGTGTTTGGATTAAATCTACAAGAACACAGACAATACAATACTGAGAACTAGGATACAGCAACTGTTATATTATCCAAGCCAAATTCAAACAAACGAACAAAATGTGTTGGGTTTTTTTGTTTTTTTACTGTCATGGCTCTAAAAAAGAATCTCTCTCAATAGACTGTGAATGACAGTGTGGTTATTACGACAGCTTTTTACAATGATCAGGGTAGTGCTCAAAATCCCAACTGGGCAAGGCAAGGCACTTTTATTTATATAGCACATTTAATTGCAGTGGGCTGTACATAACCGTAACAGCATGTAGCATCTATAAGATAATATAATTAATAAAATACAAGACAAACAGCAACAATGACAAAAGAAACAAAGAAAAAAAAGAATAACCACCCACAAACAACACCAACAGACACAGAACATACCCCCGCACCCCGCCCACAGTCCAAAACACATACCCACACACACACACACACAGAGCAACTAAGCATAAACCTAAGAAATAGTTTTAAACGTTTTTTTTTTTTTTTTTTCTTTTAAACAACACAATGACAGATCTCCGAGAGCAACGCCAAAGTAAAAGCCTCCTCACCAGAGCTTGAAAAGTTACACTTGCAAGACCTTTGCATGATGACCTGAGAGGTCTCATTGGACTGTAGTCAGTGAGCATGACAGAAATGCACTGGGGAGCCAAAGTATTCTGGGCTTTTTAGAATACTATCAGAATTGTGTAATTTGCTTTATTTAAATCTTTTTTACTTTTCTGTATATGTATATAGTGCTATTGTTGGCACCCATGCACCAAAACAAGTTCCTTGTATGTGAACACATACTTGGCAATAAACCATTCTGATTCTGACTTTCACACAGGAGACCGCTGTTCATTTGCCATTTATTATTGTAACCATGATGACGAAGGTCCCCCAATCTTAAAGTAGTAACTCAAACTACGACACATGGGCAAATGATGTACTCTGTCATTTAATATGAGGACTTGTTGACCAAAGTATTGGACAAATTAACATTTGGACCTGACATTTGGCACAACGTGAAAACACAAATTCAATACAATTCATCCTGTGTAGGACATGAATGTGCATACCAAATTTCAATCCGTCCAATAGTTTCTGCTCATTTCACTTAAGCACATATGCATCCTATACTTCATGGTGCCAAAGGAAAAATCAGGGGACCACCAAAGTCAGCAGGACACATCATCTGGAAACTATGTGTCGATCCATCCAATAGTGGTTGAGATATTTTAGTGTGGACCAAAGTGGTGGACTGACCTACTGACATTGCCATCCCGTGCCCCATGCTGCTAGCATAGCTCAAACCATAAATCAACTGTCTTTAGGTTGACTTTACATGGGTATGAGTAACAACTGGAGTTACCCATATACCCAAACTGTCTTTTTCAAAACCTTACTTTGAACAGGTACAAAACGGACGAACGGTGACTAATCCTTCCCAAAATGCTTTGAGCAACTGGTCACCAGTACAAACACACAGTCTGACTCTACAGTGTAAGCCTGAGAAAGAAAAACAGACTATTCACCTGCTGTGGTGATAGGGGAGAAGGGCTGCTTTGGTTTATCCCTCCACCCTTTTCCCCCTTCCTCAAAATACTCTCCTCTCTTTCAACAGCTGTCACCTTTCCCTCACACGGTGGGAACTTAATATTGGGTCTCCTCCTGTATGGATCACTGAAGGCCAGTAAGCATGCTGATATTTATAGGCTGGGTCATCTGAAACAGCTGTTTGGCCATTAACTGACATCTCAGTGTGAGCAACTAAATCCACAGAAATAAAATAATTCAATTCAGTTCAGTTGTATTTATATAGCGCCAAATCACAACAGAAGATTATTTCAGGGCACATATTCATATAGAGCAGGTGTAGAGAGACCCAACAGTTCCACCATGAGCAGCACCAGGCGACAAGGTGGCGAGGAAAACTCTCTTTAACAGCCAGAACCAGAACCAGAAACAGGCTCTGGTGGGCGCTTATGTGCCTCGACCAGCTGGGTTGAAAATTGAAAGAGAAAGAGAGAGAGAGCGCACATCACTCACTAATGTATAGCGCTGCAGTGAAATTGGAAACGAGCCATATTCTCCATAGTCTCAGATCAGCTACATGTTGGCAGCAGCAAAAGCTATTACAGTATAGTACAGTACAGTAGGTTTGTGCACCATTTCCTCCAGAATGTTGAGTAACGTTCTACCAAACTGCAAAACATCCTGTATCTGTTGGCACAAGGGCACCAAAAGAAGTCTTTTGTTTGTTTGTTTGTTTGTTTGTTTGTTTGTTGAGCATCAGTGATGAGACAGCAGTCAACTTGGTCGGTCTTGTGATAACTGCAACTGAACACAGTGTTGGGTTCCTTCTGGAAGCATCTCGACAACCACTGCTGTCCCTCCCCGTCACCACTAGAGGTCTTTAGCCTGCAGTCTGGGATCCACTGGTGTGGACATATATACCTCTGCTGTGTCTCAATACACTTTCATGCAGTACACCGTGTACACTATGTACTGACTTGCATAGTGCGTGCATTTCAACAGGGTAGTGTTGTCTCAAGTCAAAGATGGCCGTTGTGCACGTACCGGAAGTGATGGCGAACAGCAAACGGGCGGCGCATTATTGTCCACGATTGTCACACTCCAAAATATCTGCTGGCTCGTTTGCTCACTTGACTTCAATTCAATTTGATTAAAAACGAATAAAAATAAACGTGCTTTTACTTTTAGTGCAGTGTTTACTATAACAATCGCAAACCAATGGTGCCATTTTTATAGCTTGGTGGTCTCTCCCCTTCCACTGTGTAGCCAAGGTAGCCACCGTTGTGGGTGCGAAGTGTGCAGCGCTCCACCCGCAACTTTTCTGACTGAGTACATCATCCAGGTACTGTGTATGTAATAATGTCACAGACAAGACGGCACTGATCAGGCTTGAGGCCCCACTTACTCCACTGCTAAAAGTATAATGCTGCAAAACACTTGAACGCACCAGAATTGTCAACCAAATTATTGTTCATAATCTGCATATTATGGTGCCCACTCGATCAGTCCACGAGATTTGTACACGCCTCTGCAACAACTCCACAACGCACTTCCCCTTTTCCTGTTTCACTAAAGTGATGAAGTATGAAGTAAAAGCAGGGCCAAGTGGCACTGCATGCTGAACTCATACTGCATGATGAAGAAAGATCTTTGACTTGGGTAAATGTATCAGGATAAGAATGTACAATGTCTCTGTTATAAACAAGAGTTACATTTAATACTTATGTAAAGATACAGCAGTATTAAAAGTAATAGTACTAATGTGCTTAAAAATATAGCCTCTGTGATGCATTAATGAGTACAGTATTTTACTGTTGTAGCTGGTTAAGGTGGAGCTAATGATAAGTACTTCATGGACTTTTTGTTTAACTCAATCTGTAACATTGTATAATATTTACCAAGCTAGTCATATGTTTGCGTGTAATATCGTAATGTGTTAGTAGAAACCCTGTGGCTGTCAAATACATGTAGTGAAGGGAGTCTGAACTGTAATGGAGTAGAAAAGTGGCATAAAATGGAAGCTCTTAAAAGTACAAGTACCTCAAAATTGGTACTTTGATACTTTCAACCACTGACTAAGCTGCATGTGGAGGAAAGGGTTAAACTAGCTGCTTTATCCTATGTTAAGGTCAAGCAAACCCTGTTGAGTGGGTAGTGGACGCTGTGATCATTCATGCACCAAAATCTAACACTTTTGCTACAATGGAGTGTATGTGTGTGTGTGTGTGTGTGTGCGTGCGTGCGTGCGCGTGTGTTTGTGCGCGTGCGTGCGTGCGTGTGCGCGTATGTGTGAATGGCACTGAAGTTGATCTGTGTGAAGCAGCAGGGTTAACGTGCAGTGCAGTTTGTCCACTCTCAATTTGCATTGCAAATGACAGCTGCTACAGCGTTCAGTGGTGTTTCTCCCTCGTTCACCTGCTGGGATATGGTCATCCATGCAGTATAGAACTGTGGTTACATTCGTTACAGAGAACGTCTATAACGGTCACATAGGAGAATAACTTGTGGGTACTGCTCAGTGTCTTTATTAGCGTGAGTGCGTGTTCACGCTGTGCCATAATTCCCCTCAGAACTACCACAATATCGCACCGATCTGCTTCGTATTCATCGACACTATTTCATTGTTCAGATTGTTAGAAAAGAATTCGAGTGTTGCTACAGTACCTGGCCAGATCTAAAAACGAGTCCGCGGTTTCCTTGTTGGTGCTGACGCTCTCCAGTCCCAGGTTGTTGGTGTTCAGGGCTCCCGCCCCCACGCCGGGTTTGATGATGAAGGCCAGGGCCACCCCGATCCCCGAGGCGATCAGCGTGGTCACCAGAAAGTAGGCGACGGCGATGCCCCCCAGCTTGCCCAGGGAGCGCGTGTCCAGGCTGGCGGCGCCGGACACGAGGCTGCAGACGACCAGGGGCAGGATGATCATCTTCAGCATCCGGAGGAGCATCTCTCCGGGGAACGCGAAGTAGGTCATCTGCGCCTTGGTCAGGTTCATGTTGCGGACCATCATCCCGAGCCCGACGCCCACCAGCACCCCGGACACGGTCATGATCACCAGCAGGTTCTTTCTCAGAAACTCCATCAGCTTCTCCCCGAAGCTCTTCCGCGCGCTCTTCTCCAGAATGTGGTCGGTAGAGACCGAGCTGGGCACGGCGTGCCCGTTGATCTCGCTCTTTTTCTCCATCTTTTTCTCTTCACAGAAGCGTGGGGAGAGGAGTCCGGTTCCAGGCAGCGTGGGTTAGATGCACACACACACACACACACACACACACGCATGCACGCACTCTGCCTGGTCCAGAGTGAAGGCTGGGCGCACAGCGGAGCGAGAGCCAATGGAGAATGAGCGACGACACAAAAAGCCTGCGGAACATGCGCACAAAAGCCGGTACAAATACCGAGAGCAAATGATGCAAGAGCAGGGGAGATTGCCGGGGTCTCGGCAGTGTGGCACGTGTTCATGTCCTCATTCTAAACATGTGGTGATTAAAACACCAGAAGAAGGCAGCTTCACACAAATGTTGCAGTTTCCATCTCTCGCTCTCATCCTGTTACCTCCTCTTCTCTTTGAGAAACGCTGCTCGTCCCCAGAATATTTTGCAGCCACATTTTTCAACACAAAAAAAACAACATTTCTAGTATACAACTTATTTTAGATTAAATATGTATCTGTTCTCTTGGTTTCCTTTGTTCATTAGTGCACCGGTGTTTTCCTCTGAATCAACTAAGAACATTAATCAGCTTCATCATAGCGAGGGCGATGTCCTACTCACTACTGTGGTATGTTGACATTATGGTGATGCTTTCAATTCAATTTTATTTATATAGCGCCATATCATAACAAAGTTACCTCAGGGCACTCAATCACATGGAGCCGGTCGAGATCAACTTCCACACACACAAAGACCCAACGTTCCCACCATGAGCAGCACTAGGCGACAACGGCAAGGAAAAACTCCCTTTTAACAGGTAGAAACCTCGAGCAGAACCAGGCTCTAGGTGGGCGCTCATCTGCCTCGACCGTGTGGGTTGAAAAATGGGGGGGAGGCAGGAGAGAGAGCAGGAGGAAGGAGAACATACAGTAGTGCAGTATAACAGTAATAGTAACATTGGCGGTCGAGCAGGAACACGGGGGCAGCAGGAGCAACCACAGATCCAGACTCTACAGCGCCAGAGGCAGAAACACCTGCAGAAATCCTCAGAGGGAGAGACATTTAAAGTCCTCACATTAAAAAAATGTTAGGGGGATTGTTCTATGTTTTGGGAAATACACGTGTGTTAAGCACAGAGCTGGCATCAGGATGTGGTTAGCCTAGCTTAGCATAAAGGCTACATTTCAGTTTGTGTATGGTTTAAACAAACCAGATACAATGTTTAAATGTGTAAGCTTTAGAGGTCTTGGTAGGTCACTTTAAACAAAGCCAGGCTAGTTCTCTCCCCCTGCTTGCAGTCTTTATGCTAAGCCATGCTAACCACGTCCTGACTCTAGCTTTGCACTTAACAGTGAAAGATCTGAGTACTTCTTCCACCACTGGCCTGCACACAGTACAGCGATGCTGCAGATTTTTCACTTGTGAAGCTGCCCTTTGCCTGTGTAAACACTAAATTAAATTGTGTCTGGAGTGCACATCCTGGCTTAAGTTTAGGGTTAAGTATGTTTAAAATTTGCTTTCACTGATAAGGATTTGTCTCTAAAAATAAAACTTTGGTCCACACAAAGAATAATCACAAATGATTGTGTGTGTGTGTGTCAGGTAGGGGTCAGATGGAACTGGCCTTCCCTGTTCCTGCTTGTGCACCCACTGAAGTGCTGTGATGATGAACGCTGGCTCTATTTATTTTCAAACATAATATGTTTTATGAAGTTCAGCGTGCAGCCATAAAGCTGTAAATCTGTTCTCTCTCTTTCTCTGCTGTGTCAGTAGTGGAGGGTTGCTGTATAATTTGCAGCATGTTTAATAGCACATTAACATTTAGCAGCCACAGTTCAATGTCTGGCTACATTCTGGCGCCAGTACGACCGCCTCTACAAGCTCCTCATCCTCTCAACATTACATCAAACACAGGATGTAGATTGTTGTTGCTATCCACACTGTAAATGAAGCAATTCACTATAAAAACTAATGCTCCATTTTATTGATAGTCACTTATATTTAATCATTACTTCAATGAACGTAGATGACTTTGTTTGTTTCAACGTCAGAGCCTGTAATCATGACTTCCTGCTTCACTGCTTAAATACATGAAATGGAAGAATTGTGCATTATTTCATCCCAATAAAGTTTACTGAGACATTTAGAAATATTGTAAGCTCATTAGCACGCTTCCTAGGGTTATATGTTGGCAGTTTAGTGTTCTTTTGTTTACTTTAGTTGCATACATAGCACAATAAATGCAAAGATTATAGTAAGGGCATAGGAAATATGTCCAAACGATATATATAGGCATGCCGGACCTTCGTTATCATGGTAACAATAATTAACACGTGGATAACATTGTGAAACGGTAGCAAATTGGTTAGGTTTAGGCCCCAAAACTACTCAGAGAGGGTTAGGAAAAGAGCGTGGTTTGGGTTATAAGTATGTTAATTAATTAGTTATGTATGTTAGATAGATAGATACTTTATTAATCTCCAAGAGTTATGTCTTAGTAAACTTAAGTTACATCTGTAAGTTAAAATAAGTCCACCCCAACTTCCTCCCTAAGTGGATTTTGTTACTCTGTTTACTACCTCACCTGACTTCCTTCTTTGCTCCCGTCATCATTTTTCCACCCACTAGAGGTCATTGCCTAAATAAACGTAATTATAGGTTGTAATAAGCTGCTGCACAGGTAACCTATACAGTGTATTTTTGGGGAAGATGGTCTCATTGTAGCCTTTCTGTACGTAGTTTCAAACTTTAGGGGACAGAGAGTAATTTGATATAAACTTAGAGGGACTCTTCATGTGGAATCATACTCAGCCTGTGAAAACAGCTATATGCAATTTTCTGTTGCTCTCGAGGAGTTTTGCAAAGTCTAATAAAATGACCCTGCTGATGTCATAGTGATGTCAACAGGTTTATCTCAGCTTGGGTTTTGAGATGACAACTTTGTACACCTGCAAACCTCCGTGATCTTTTGCACGGACCTTGCTGTGCTTCTCATAATTTAAAACATCACACTCTGCAGACTCATGGACTGCATGCAGCTCCCTGTTGATCCTCCGTATGTGGAATCCAAGACCTGCTTCCATTTTAAACTCCTTCCAAAACAACCTAACACAAAACCAACATATTTATGTTTATGTAAACATGAGGAGAATATAACTCACATGCTGTACATGAATGTAAAAGTTTAACAGATTCACGTGCAGGCTACAGCAGTCTCTCCATGTGCTTGCTGTAGGTTACTCCACAGCGCCCACTGCAGTATTGGGCAGCAATAACAGTAGGTATATGAACACACAAGGTTGTATCAACTACATTTTGTCTGTTTGGCTTTTGCATCATGTGATCAGCTGTGACAAACGCTTTTTATAAATCTAAAAACGAATCAATAACTTTATGTAGTATCACAAATATACTGTCAAAGTGATTTCTGTGTGTGGAAACCATATGAAGTGAAGTATGCTGTTTTTGAATTAGTGAGATATTCAGATGTACACAAGATTTACTGAAAAGTAGTCTGCAGTGTGTAAGTTGTACTTTGTAAAATTTCAGACATCATCAGCTGTGAAATCTGGAAACTTCCTTCCAATCCAACACCTTCCTTATTGCCCCGATCCCCAAAATTTAATTTCGTGTCAGCAGGTTTTAGTTATTCAATTAATTGTTCTTTTGGTAGGGAATTTGCACCACTAAAGTAGGATATAAACTAAGGGGGGTCCTGCTCAATTAATTAATCTTATGTTCCTGTCTTAGCGGTCCTTTGTCAAAATCTAGTTCCAAGAGCTTTATTGTTTTAGTTTACAGAATATTGTGCTCATATTGTTTATATATTTAAATACATTGTGTTTTTATTAAATTACTACAAACTAATTGAGAGAGAATCCCTGAGACCAGGTAATGTGTAGACACCAGCAGGTGAAGCAGCCCACTTTCTAACGTCAAGCTTTTCCAGCGTTAAATGAACCCCAACTGAAGACAAAAGTCTGGTTGTTTTATTTATTAATTCACTATTTATTTATTGGATAATTTCACAAAATGCAATATATCATAGCTTGCCAAAAAATGTCTGTGAAGACACACATGAATGAACAAAGGCTTTTAGTGACATAGTGATGGGAAACAGACAGTAAACCAAAAAATACATTCACAACTAAGAGGGATGGTAGCTAGATAACATTAATTGTTAATTAAACACCAATTAGCTTCACGTGTCTTATATTTCTCAAACAGACATATTGATTCTGCTATAGCTATTGTTCTTGAAGCCCTGATACAGAGACAGGACGTTATCCTCTGTAGCAAAATGTAGCTTTATGATCAGTGGCGGACATGAAAGCCATCTTTTGATGTAACAATTTGATCTCTTTTTCATATAGGCGTAAGCCTGATGTCAAATATGGAGTAAGAAAAAAATTGAGTCACCCCGAATGTTGTGTTCAGGGAATATAAAATCTAATTTTAAAGGCCATCCCTTTAAAATGGGGGCAAACCATACATTCTATGACTCTATATTTTTGCTTTTTTATTACTTTATATATTCTGTTTTTTATTTCATGTATTCTCTGTGAAGCACAAATTAATATATGTTTGGATCACAAAAGTTTTTATGTGCTTTCAAGTATTCATTTCTCCCTCTAACACACACACACACACACACACACACACACACACACACACACACACACACACACAAAGCATGCACACAGTCAAGTGGGTTTATAACACCTTATTCACTAAATGTCCAAAACATTTTGTATTATTTGAGACATGAAAAGAAACAAAGGTAACTTAGATGAAGACAATTTAGCCTCTGAAGCCATTTTAGCCACCAGACCTTTTAATAAACATGTGGTTTAATATTCACTTTAGCAAGTCAATGCAAAACGTTTTAGTAGGTTTTCAAGGAGGAGGTGGGGGGAATGCGCACACACACACACACACACACACACAGAGAGAGAGAGAGAGAGAGAGAGAGAGAGAGAGAGAGAGACCATGAGACATACTTTTCCCTGCTGTCCTGGAAAGTCAGTTAATACCTCTCTACTGACTTCATTTACAAAGGCAACTTTACCATCGGAGCTGTAAAGTGGCTGAGGGAGATGCCTGGAGTCTTCTCAAGCTTTTCAGCAGAGAAATATGATGCTGGACGTGATGTATGAGGCCCGGGCATGGACTGTTATTAAAATATATAGCTCGTATCAATCACACAGGTTATCATGCTCAATGGTCATTATTGTTATGTATCTACTCATGCTGTTTCATCAGAATACACATCAGGTTGTTATGTGTTAAATGTGTATCAGATCCGTGTTTTGTTTTGTTTTTCAATTAAAGAACAGTTAATGTGTGCTGTGGTAAATATGGGGCTGCGTTATGAAGGGATGCATATCAGCTTTGAAGACCTTGGAATTTTCTTATGCGTTGAACATCACAATGTTGCGGCTGTATTTACCACATTCATTAATCAATCATGATCAGATAATAGACGATAGATTCATCCTGATATGTTTTATTGTATAGAGCCTACATACAATATAAAACACGGCCGTTGGTGTGTAAATGTTTTTAATTGTTTAAATCACTTACGTGTCTAATTTTAGACAAAAACAAAAAAAATTTTACTCGCGCTTTTTATTAAAACAGTCTGTGTATTAAAAGTGAACTCAACTTAAACTTGTTAAAACCACCGTAATATTTTGTTAAATATGTTAATGTAAATGTTTTCTGATCCGGATCCTGCTTGAAAAAAAACCTCAAACTGTGGAGAAACGATGTTTACAGATGGTCTAGTTGTAAATATATAAACGCATCTGGTATTTCTCTCCCAGTTTACTCGATAAAATGTATGAAAGCGTGCAGTTTAATAAATCATTTTATTTAACTATATTAAATAACCGCAATATTTATACACTACAATAAGTTAAGAAGTTCTAAACATTATGTAGCCAAAGCTGAGAATTTCTATTGTGTTCCTCAAATGTTCCTCGGACTGTTTAAATGTCCTATTAAAAGGAGCTTAAAGGCAGCGCATTAACAAACTGGTAGCCTTTAGATATGTACATTAAACATGGTAGCCACACTGGCCTGAGTTTACTGTGACAATGCCTTTTGAAACAAGTCAATAACTTTCAGTACTGTAGGCTGCTTTACAGCAATGCATTTCTACAGGCTGCGTGTTAACTAGCTTTATAAAATGGTCTTCATATCTACTTGACACACTTTCTATTCCGTCAGGGGGAAATGTGCTGTTTTTTAGATTTTTGATCCACGCAAATCTGTCCATAACGTTGTCACCGTGGGTGTGATTTAAGAACATTTACACACGTGTTAATGTGATCTTTATTATGAAGCTGAGCTCTGCTTCAGACTTTGTTCTGCCTTTTGTAACAAGACAAAAATAAACGTTTAACCTAAACTAAGATTTCTACGTGATTGTGATGTGGTGGATTCTGCACGACGAGACCTCGAGTATAGAGAACAATTCACTTTCGAATCAAAATACCCTGTGAATGTGCGTAAAGTGTAATTAGAAACACGGTCTAAATGAATGCCTTCTAAATCCAGACCC
Organism: Nannoperca australis; assembly: GCA_036023655.1. Taxonomy (NCBI): domain Eukaryota; kingdom Metazoa; phylum Chordata; class Actinopteri; order Centrarchiformes; family Percichthyidae; genus Nannoperca; species Nannoperca australis. Next base: position 16,394 of record JAVQJD010102469.1, on the reverse strand, counting down.
TCTGGTGGAAATGAAGGTTTTGGCTCCAGGAAAAGCAAATTACCGCCTGGAATTCACAAGTCCGTATTTCAAATCAACAGAGAAGATCGCGGCCTCTTGTTTCTAAATGTGTTGGAAACAAATGCTACAGTGCTGACATTTACGCTCCCCTCCACGATTACTTTTCTTGAGTTTCTTAACTTTATTACACTTTCGTTTTTAATGACCCCGCTGGTTTTATGGTCGTTCAATGACTTGTTTAGGGGAACCAATATTGGGTTGAATCCTATGCTAGAAACAGAAAGGAGACACTATAAATGCAATTTATTGTTCTGTAAATACTTTTATAGGTAGCTTGTAAACTTAAAAAGCCCTTAGTCGATTGATTTGCTCGCATCTTCAGTTTGGCAGAAAATCATCCTCTTTTAGTAAAGTTATAGGGAAACTCTTCAGCTCCACACCAGCTGTCACTTCCCCAAATGTTTGAATTGGTTGCATTTTTATCAACTTGGCATTCGGATAGTTCGCTCCATAGTCGCTCACGCCGTTTGTGCCTGACTGAATTTTTTTTTTTTTACTTCACTATATTGGACGTGCACGTTGAAACATGCGGCTAATGTGAAGTGCAACAAGAAAACAACAGTCATAATATGACGTGGGCTCATTTAGAATTTAACCCTATGCATCCTTCATGGTTAGTAGCGCGTTTCTAACTTGAATAGTGTGTGTGTGTGTGTGTGTGTGTGTGTGTGTGTGTGTGTGTGTGTGTTGTGTGTGTGTGTGTGTGTGTGTGTATGTGTGTGTGTGTGTATGCATGGGGTTATAAGTCCTTTCTGTCATAGCTCTGAGGCAACGTGTAGAAAATGAAGGTGGTTTTGCAGATAATGTCTTCAAGCTTTTTCAGCGCCAGTGTCTCCAATTAACGCGCTGTCTGGTTGGCAGCCCGGCCTGCAGGGTGGAGGCCCTCCGAAAATTACAATTCCCACAGCCTGCGGTCTGACGAGAGGCCATTTTGACTGAACAAATACCCCGAGCATCTATGACTGGAAAACAACGCCTGTTTGTACTCTGAAACACTGCGCAGCGTGCAGGATAATGAGAGTGACAACAACATGCAGTGACACGCAGGTCCTCAGGTAGAGGGTCTCTCTGTACACTAGTATCACACAGCTCTGTTGGACTATTACTTCTTTCTTAAGCCGTATAGAAATATCCATCTGACACATCCTAATCACAGGAGAACACTTTAACCTTAATGAATACTTTTCAATGTGCTCTTACTGGGTCGGTGTTGTCCAGCGGAAGCTGCACAGATGAGCTGGAAACTGGTCCTTTAAGGCAGAGGGACAGAGGAATGTGATGAATTCAAGCTCAAAGGCCAAAGCTGGGCGCCAGAGTCGCGACTGGTGTTTAAAGGACTCCCGGTTTGGGTTCTTTCTTTGCTGCTGCTCCTGAAATGAAAGCGCTGCAGCCGCTCAGTCTGTCTCCGGTCCAACTCATCATTTCTCCAACATTTCTGCTACAGCATCCTCGTAAATAACGGCGTTAGCCTCATAATCAATGCATAGTTCATATTTAATCGTCGTAAATAACTGTGTTAGCTGTATATGAGACGCAGAGGTCGGATTTATAACCCCGACTAGCAGCCCGCTGCCACCCCCATGTCCAAGACTCCACGTCTGATAACTGTAAGGAAGCATGAAGACTTACAATCCCGGTGACTTTGATGAAGGTCAGCAGGAAGTCAAATGTCTGGACTGTGCTGCTGCTCCTCAGTCTCCTCGTCAGAAGCCCCGTGACGGCTTCTATCCCTCAAACGCTGCCGGCTCTGAGCACAAACGGACACCACCGGGAGCTCCAACGAAGACCAGCAGAGCCAGGTGGCCTGCCATCCCGTTACCTGAGAACCCGGCGTCCAGCCTCATTCCCCGCTCCCGGTTCCGCCACCGAGCTCCGGTCCGAGCTGTGTTTACTCGTGGCAGCCTGACCGCCGAGTGAGAAGCGCCCTTCACCCGACCGGGAGGAAGGCTGCAACAACTTCAGTCGCGTTTACGGTCCGCACCACCACAGGCCATATATCAGCCCTATAAAACCAAAGCAGCCGCCCTGATGTAGGGTTTTATTATGGTATTAAACGGACCCCCAAAAAAGTAGGTTAGTTGAAGTAGTTTGCGCAGTAAAGACAAGAGGCATAACCACGCAGGGCCTGATTTAATGGCGCTCGTTAACAAAAATGACTGTTAATCTGCCAATAAAGCAGTGTCAGCGGGCTCTGCAGCGCACAGACATCCGTCCATGTATATTCAGAAAGCGGGTGAATAATTAAACACGTCTAGGTGTGCGTTTTACTGTCTGTCTTGTCTTGTAAACAACATATCGCTCACGTTGAAGCGGCGTAAGTGTTGGCCTGTTGGCGTTGATACTAATTGTGTTTTAAATCCAGACTCCGCTGGTGAGATGGATTTAAGGGATTTCAGCAGGAGTGGACGCGCTCCTGGCACTGCGCCTGGTGCGCGTCACACTGGAACGCACGCGCATCTCTTTTGATTGAGAAGAAATAGATACATAAAAATAATGACGCCACTTATTTCTCAGCCATTGTCTCCGCTCTGCATTTCATGCTTAAAGTCCAGACAAAGCAGAATTATATACACACACACACACACACACACATATAAAAGCCTATCCTGACAGCAGACACAGAGACACAGACCAGATATACGGACGAACTGTTCATTTTGCATATTGCATATAAACAAGACAATTTATTTACATGGGGGCAATCCATTAAAGAGAGGGAGAGAGTGAGAGAGGGTTTTGGTGAGAGGGAGAAAGAGAGAGAGAGGCCCGCGTACACGATTGATTTACGCTCCATTGAGGCTTTATCAGCCTCGAAGAAAAAGTCCGGCCAATCAGTTTGCGCCTCGCACACAGACCCTACAAACCCCCGCGCAGTGCGAGGCTGTAGGCTGTAGCACTTTGTTTCGCTATAGTGAGCAAGTTGTTTGGGAGGAAGGGGGTGTAGAGAGAGAGCGAGAGCGAGAGAGAGAGGGAGGGGGCGACCTAGCAAAAGGCAGAAGAGAGAAAGAGAGAGAGGAAAAGAAAATCTCGTAATGTCTCTCTTCTTGTTCTCCGTTTAGTGAACTCGCGGCGTTTCGCAGATAATGTCCGAGAATGTCCATTTCTGGGACTTTGAGCAACTATTACGTGGACTCCATCATAAGTCACGAGAGCGATGAACTCTCAACCCCGGTTCGCTTCCCCAGCGTCCAGTATTCCAGCTCGAGCTCCGCCGCCGCGGGCGGACGGCAGCCCGGCGGCGCGGCGCACACGGAGCATCCCCATCCCGAGTCGTACCCATCCTGCAGCTTCCAGCCGAAGCCTCCGGTCTTCTCCTCGCCCTGGAGCCCGTTCAGTCCGCACCACGGCGCCAGCGTCTACCACCCTTACATCCCAGCCCAGCACATGCCTGCCGCGGACACACGGTACCTACGCTCATGGCTGGACTGCGCGCCGCGCGGCTCCGAGTCTGTCCCGGGGCAGAGCCAGACTGGGCAGGTCAAGCTGGAGCCGCAGCTCGGCCACCTCGGCGGGGAGATCGCACCCAAGATCGGCGGACAGCATCAGCACGAGACTACCACGTATATCCTGGAGTCGACGTCCACGGCGGCGCGCGAGCTAAGCCACCATCCTGCAGCCATCCCGGGGCCAGGGTTCGAAGAAAATAAGGACATTTGTGAAGGGAGTGAAGAAAAAGACGGCCTGGATCAAAGTAAGTTATTAAAGCAGAACATAGCGCACGACAGAGGGAGAGAGAGCGGAGAGAGATTGTAAATGCTTTTAATGCCGCCATAAAACAAGAACAAAGAGCCGGAGAGCCACAGTGCCCCCCACCTTCTAGCTCTCTTAAGTTTACAGTGATATTTAGCCCGTGTCATCCCGGTGTCACCAGCCGGCTCCTGTACGAACGGATTACTTGGGACAACCCATACACAATCTCTAAATAAGTGATGTTAACGGCGGTGTACAGTTTCCCCGTAGATTTATAACGTGGCACATACTTTAAATAGCCTGCAAGTAGTGGACAAAATAACATGAACAACATAGAATATAATAAAAGCTCTAGGCTATAATAACAAGCATGTAAATGAACAAAGTAGGACCAGCCCAGGCTAACAACCAGTGATGTGTCCAAACAGGGCTACTGGACGACATGTCTGCGTGACTGCATCCACACTACAGAAAGAGGAATAGGGTGTTTCTGAAAACCTTTACAGTTAAAGCTAATTAAAGCGGCAAATGCTCCAAATCACAGGACACGCAAAACTGAAAAAGAGATTTGAATTAGAATTTTTTTTTTAATTAAACTGTTTACTAATCTGCTCTTCTTCCTCAAACATAGATCATCAGTTTAATAGTACGAACGTTGCTTAGTTTGGGTAACCCCAGATGGCTTTACGTATTTGTATTTGCCAGGGCATGCGCAGTTCTGTTCTGTTGGAAGTGGTTGCTTTAGATTTGTCTTTCTTTTTCTTTTTCTTTTTTTTTACTGCAGGTAGATCATTGGTCGTCTCTCTCTCCCTCTTTTTTTTCCCCACAAAAGGGCGCGCGCACATGGGCTTGTGTCTGCTCCATTGCGTTTTAAAGCTCCTCACGTCTGTCAGTCTGTAACAACCTCGGCTGATCATCGGCCAGTCCAAACTGTGGAAATCCCTCAAACTGCTACAAAGTGGGACTTGTTCGCAGACCCGTAGGCCTTTGTGCTGCGGCTCACTGTGCACAGACTTTATGCAATACTCAACAGTTAATACCTACACCCAGTAGGCCTATTGAGTCATGAGGTCTGGTGAATACATGTTGGCTTAACGTGGCTTTGCGTTTCAGGCCAGTCACGCACTGTTTCCTGTTTTGCATTGGCATTAATTCTACAATCAACTACTTTCCGTCACTTCCCGTAGAGACATTTATTGTCCTGTTTCTGATCAAATGTCCCTCTGCAACGCCGCCAAGTTGTAAACATAATAATAAGGATGAACCAGTCTTCTTTACGCCCCCACCCCAACAAACGTCTCTGTCCATCACATTCAAATGTCAATAGACTTCTTCTAAAAATCAAAAAAAAAAAAAAATTCATAAAAGGAATGTGGCCATCCATCACTGACCCGGTGGCTAGATTAGTCCTCAATAGAGTAGAGGCCTCATAACTCATGCTGCAGCGCGGACTGACTCCGCTGTACGGGACTCGAAGAGGGGGGACAGGCAGGCAGGAGGACGCGCTCTCCGGAGTCTTCAGCGCGTAGAAATCTGAAGGGCCACGTAAATCTCTCCGCGGCTCCTGCCGGTGTTTAAATCTGTGGTTGAGCGAGAAGATAAAATCATTGAGCTCTGTCGCTGCTCCGCACGTGTTGCCAGCACATATAGACTATGAATCCTTAACTGTGACGAATTTATTCTTTTTTATTCTTATTTTCACAAATGAACACTTAAGTATAGATTCGCCGTTAAGAGATGGATTGCAACCTTCACAGTTCAGACAGCGCTGTTAAAATACACACCTAGATCCTTTACTGAAGGTTCAATATTTACTTCAATAAAAGACTGTGTAGTTGCTACACATTATTTCCCACCAGGTACAGGTGCTTGGGTGTAGCCTGTACCCGCCACAGACTCGCATGTGAGTTGCTGTTTTATTCATCTGCTCCCTCTGTAATAATAATATTTTAGCTTTCATGAAACCGCAATCATCTTGATATAAAGCCGTCGAGGGCTTCGCCGGTACAACACGGGTTTGTTCTGTTTTTCTATCATCACTCGCAATAACTACAACATTGAATTCATCACACGCTGGCGGGGTTGGCTCGTTTTGAAGCTCTTTTCCAAAGCTTCTTGACTTATTTCGGGTGGGACAGCAAAACGTTCCCATTTCATTTCTCCCTTCTTTTTTTTTTTTCTTTTTTTTACCGAGGCTGGATGTGAACGGGCTCTGTTCCCCTTCCTCTAATCCCGCCGGATAAATCTCATTTCTGCCAGAAAAGTGTGATCTATGCGTTTGAGCGCGTGGCCGTTTGATACGTGTGTATGCGCGTGCACACGAGAGCGAGAGAGAAGAAGAAGGGAGCCTCCGCCGCTCTATTGGCCTTTTCAGAGAAAGCAATACAAATTACAAAAATACTACACACACTCACCTATACACACTTTATTATTCCACTGCACCACACACACGTACACTCAGACACCTTATTACAGCATCTGAGCATGCTATCCATCAGAGCAGTGAGCTGGTTAAGGGCTGGATGGAGCCCAGCAGCCTCCAGTCTGAATTATTAGACTTTCCACCAGTTAACACTGTGTCTGGCTGGGTGGCAGTGAAGGCTCGCTGTAATGGATTCTGTTTTCAACAACAGTCTGAGAGTCTTCTCAATAAAAATAAAGTTGCTCTTAGCTGTTTCAGCAGATCTGTTTTTCTGATGTGTCTGTATTGCAGTGGGTCAGTGGGTTGGCACCATCCAGCAAGTGAAGGCTGTTTTGTATTGTTCACATGGCAGCCATTTTGAACATGCAAAAATCTACATCTTTGTCTCTGCAGGCTAAACCCAACTATAACTTCAACATCACTGCGGTTCACAGATAAACAGAATGGTTGCTAAATTAGCAAGCTATTTAGAGTCATCGTTAAAGTGCCCTCACAGCGGTCTAGATTACTTTTGGGCCTGTGTGGTTCTAATTGGACATTTTGGGAAAGACACTCAATCCAATCGTGCTAGTGTTAGATAAGAAGTTATAACTCTAAATCCATACAGGAACTACGAAGCTACAGCCACCAGCAGCAGGTTAGCTTAGCATAAAGACTGGAAACAGGGGGATACAGTTAGCCTGACTCTGTCCAGAACTAACAAAATATACAAACGCTCACTAATTAGTGCCTTTATCATACAAAACAATACGTGTACAAATTACCTATTTCTAACAGTCAGCAAGAAAATATATGTATTAGTGATGTAATGTAATGTATTATTGATGTTAGTTTCAAAATCATTTTGAAACATTCTGTTGGTCTACAATTTAATCATTTGTCTAGCATTGTTTGTATGGTCTACAAATGTCACACAAATAAGTACAAAGTAACTGTGATGTCAGACATCAACTTATATCTGTAAATGTAATGCATGAGAATTGAAATACAGACTGAAAACAGACACACAGACCAACAGTCGTTACTGAACTACTGACAATGTGATCTGTGGCCTATCATTGTTGCCTGCGTCCTATGTTGTAAGTTGGCACACTGGGTTTTATGTGGTCTCAAGGACATATTTTGTACTCTGTGTCCACTAGACACTTTCACATGAGTGGCCTGACAATGTAGTATTCATCAGTGGCAAATTCCTACGGGAGCTTTGACTTTGTGAGCTGTTTGCGTGCTAAACGCTACCGCATGGCAGAATTATCGGAAGTCCTCACCACTGTTTATAATAAGAAGGAATTTGGTGTTTCAGGAGTTCTAAAGGCACATATGTTGGAACTTCGTATGTGTTGCCAAAAAAAGTAATTCCAAAGAGAATACAGTTTTTATTCACAGTACAATAATTTATTCGCAGTACCTCCCACTTCCAAACTTCTACATTTGAAGAGGACACTGTTAAAGCTGAATTCTAAGATCACCATCTTGGCTTGGCGGCTGGTTGTCACAACCTGTAATAATGGGTCTGATATGTGAAAGTGTTAACCTGGATCTCTTTGAATCCAGTTGTTTCTGATGCTCTTTCCAGCAGGGAATGTGAGAAATGATTAGTGTCCACATCTTGGCACATAACGGCAGGACAAACCTAGGCCGAGTTTCCCTCCTCAGGTATTCAAAATGGCTGCTGTGGAATCGTACCTTTCAAAACATCCCATCCAGTCAAAGCCAGCATCCAGCTACAGATTCTCTTTGTGTTCCTGGTGCTGGGCGGCCATCCAGAATAAACTACAAGATCACACTTCAGTCTTTGTGCTGCTGCCGGGCAGATTGAGAAAGTTATTACCCCTGAAGTTTATTAAGTTATAACGCCGGGTGAACAACCCCATTAATTGGCGCATTGCTGTTGGTGGCTGGGTGAGATGGGGTGTAAGGGCTGAGGTGGGTGGGGGCGTTGGGAGGGAGATAAAATACGACTTCGGGAAATGTAATAACGTGCCTTTCGGATATATGAGAGGTCAATTTCTGGAACTATTAGGGTGAAATTGCAAAGGGAGGGAGAAAGAGACGGGATGTGATATTAGTCTTGTAGCCCTTTCGGCCCCTGTTTCCATACAAGCAGCATTCATCACAGTCCACACACACACACACACAGACACAGGCAAAGACGCACATTGGCCTACAATTGAACACATCATGCTGCAGGGCCGTAGCTTTACGGGAATATCAATCTTTTCATCCGTGTACCTGTCCATGTGATATCCAAGCCACACATTGCTTCTGCAGATGATGTGGCTAAAGAAAAAACTTCAAGTTGGGACAATAGAAAGTATACACCCATAACCCTCCACCCATATTCAACCTTACTGTCTTCGCACCATTTAGAGATAAAAAGTCTATACAGTCTACCATCACCCCAACTCACCACCCTTCTCCACCGCTCCCCACCCCTCAACCGGTTCGTCATTCTGGGTGACAGCCACGGTCGGCACAGCTCCGAGGGTAATGGATGGTCCTGGAGGTGATTATACACCCGCGGAATGCAAAGCACCCACTTTACTGTGTGACAAAAGCACCCCCCCACACACACACACACACCCTCCACCCCCTCCTCACCTCTTTACAAGGCATTATTTTGCTCTGAGATGAAATCGATCCTCTACATGCCGACCATGTTGGAGGAAATTGATTCCAGAGGGTATTAAGGACGTATTTACTGATGATGGCAGCTAACCAACCTGGCTGATGGGAATAACCCCAGGGAGGCCATATTCTGTCAGATCCACACAGAGACAGAAGCTGGATGATGCAGCGTGTGTCCCTGGCAGCCATCTTGGCTTTGCAATCTTGTTCTGAAGTTTCTGCATCTAACATGCTTTAAAGAATCTCATGTCCACATATCCTGTAAAAACACCGGCGGAAAAGTCATGGCCCCATCTGTCGATACATTCCTACAAATCTGTAGTACATAAAGAGTAAAGTTTTATCGTTTTGAAGTTAAAATGAGCTTATGTTCTTATTTCAGTGTGTATTCTCTCATTATTTCAAACTGGACTTCTTCAAGACAAATGCCTAGTGATTACTGTGTGTGGAAGTTTCTCCTAGGAAAAATATGATCCTGCTGTGTTGGTTCAAACTTGATGAACAGATAGCTCATTGATCGGTTGATTAGATTACGATGGTGCATCAGATCTGGGTTCAACTCTTTTTGTAATGGTCACTGATGTGTTCACATGCTACTATTTATCATTTAAACCTGGAAGACAGATGACAGACAGAGATAAAGAGTGATTAAGGAAGCTGATGGTTTGATGAAGAATACTGTTTCACAACAAGGCTGCCAAGCATGTTTCTGGTTGATCTTTGCATGTAGGACTTAGATTTAGATTGCCACATCATGGCCTAGTTGTGTAGATTCAATGGGTCTATTTTTGTGTGTGCCTCACCAGAGAAAGAAAAAGAAAATATAATATATATATATTCTGAATATATAATATTCTGTCTTACTGTCTAACATTCAGATACCTTTTCTCTTCATTTTAACTTAAAATTTCAACATTTGACCTTAAATTCCTTTTTTGAATTTGAACTTACCATCAGTATTTTTGTGTGCAGCACCAACTACTTTTCTTAACTTTTCATCCCATGTTTCTTTTTCTGGTGTAAATATTCTTCCATAAGAAACAGGAGCTGTTTTGAATGTAACCCATTTCAATTAGAGACTAACACTTCTCATGGCGCCACACAAAACACTTCTTTGTTGATAACTGCGAGAGAGAAAAAAATCTGTTGGGAGTGTCATGCAGTGTGAATTGCCATGGCCTTATAGCTAGTATGATTGTCACGGTTGTAAAATATTACCAGTGAAATTGAAGACAGATGACGTCTCCACCCAGCATCAGTTAGGGAAAAGACAGGCTCCTCAGGGAGGGACACACACATTCTGATTCTCCCTGCTTGGCGTCAAAAGGCGCTGATGCTCAGGCTTTTCCCCATGACTTGTTAGTGATAATATCATCCCTTCTGCCATTTTAGGCCAGAGGACTGAGGCTGCATTTTACACAGGGACTGGAAATCTCCTTTATAACCCCTTGCCCTGCAGACCTGATCTGCTCCTGGCTGCAAGGATAAAATCTATTTTGTTGTGTGGTTAGACAGCAACAAGGAAAAGCTTTTTGGCTCCAATGTTGCCCAGACTGATTTAGATGAAGCTTATGTCCCTGAGTTTCATTCAGTCTGACTTACACTGCCTCTGGAAGGTTTGAGAATAAGAAAAACAGCCAGTGGCTTTACTTAAACTACGTTTTTTAAACCAATAAATCCAGAGAGGAATCCCCTTTTTTAGTCGCATTTGGGTTTAGCCAGAGTTGGAATAGCACTGCTGACTGAGATGGTGTCGCTGATAAAACACAAGGAAGAAACAGCAGCTTTGTGGTCCTGCTATGTGCTTTGCATGCTGCTCCTCACTTCTAATCATTAGGGATGCTCTTTTAGCCTTTGCAACACATTTTATTTTGTCTTGAGGCTTCAAACAATGTTTGAAGACATAGCTACACCCATTGAGAAGGCAGAGATTTCAAGCGTTACCTGTTTTACATTGAATTTCCGTTTGGTTTTAATGACTCCTGCTAGTGGAGGACTCTGTTTGTTGTGAGTGACTGGAGGCAGAGCCGGACCAGACCACAGGGAACGGTTTTATTTAGAAGATGAGCCAAAATCTGTTCTCGCCTCACATTGTTTCTAAATGGGTTTTGATAGTAACCTCTATTGTCTGAGATTGTAAGAGGAGATTTGGCTAAACTGATTAAAAACATGGTAATATTTGCAGGTATAAACTGTGTTAAAGGGGTGGATAAGCTCTAAACGAGAAGAGCCTTCTCATTTTTCTATAATGGTGGAGTTGTCCTGTAGAGAGCCTCAATGCGTGACAGTCCCAGCGAGCTGCCTCATAGCTGAGATGCCTTTGTGCTTTGCAGAAGGGAAGAGCAGATAGCTTTCAGCCCTAAACCAGACCCCTGCATCCCAAACAAGAAATCTCTGCTAATTACATTGGTCTGAAAGCTATAAAGAGAGGGTGGTGGTGGTGGTGGGGGTGTGGAGGAATCAGGGCGGCTTGACAAACAAGGCAAATAGAAAAAAATGACACAGATGCAAAAAATAATCATCTTTTCTCTCCTTAGAAAATGAAAAACATCCAACTTTGGATCCTCTATATTTATGCACTATTATGAACTATTTTAAACACAGTTTTCACAATGAAAGACGAGGTTTCTATTCTTTTCTTCTCCCCAGTGCGTTTAGTGTCATCACATATCCTTTATTTTATCACCTTTAATTTCACTGAAAGAACTTTCTGCTTTCAAATTAATTTATGTATGTAGTTATGAGGAACATGTTGGGGTGGCCATTAGAACATGTTCAAAGTGGTTCAGTAATGTATTGTGTGGAAATCATATCGAATCTGTAATTGTAATGAAAGGCGAAGGAAGAACACAAGAAATATTTTCCCTCTAATCCCATCGGGCCCATAAATTTCTCGGTGCTTATTAATTTAGCAGCAATGAGAAGTGACGCAGTGCTGAGCTGCATTGTGTTCATCATTCTCACGCAAAAAACAACAACTAACAAACAAAACAGACAGTATTAGTCCTGTAAAACATCTTCCTTGGCGTGTTTTTGTGTGTTTGCTGTCACCACGCGGGGTGTATTTTGGCTACTGTTTTGGTCACACAATGGGATTTAGCACTGAATTGTTACCTGCTTTAGTTGTGTTATCAGAGCGTCTTCATTTTATTCGCTGAGTCTCCCCTTTAAACCTTTAACTCGTTGGTAAAGTCAACATTTGCCCGTTGTCTTTTTATTGCTTTTGCAGAAATTGTGAATTAAATGTGTTTATTTTCTCTAAGCTGGTTTCGTTTATCAGTAAGCTCAGACTGTGTTTTGTCCATTTCTATTGACTTTTTAAAAAGAAATCTTAATATTGAGTTGTTCTATTCACATCTGTTCCTCCTCGTGCGTGGGAGCTCCAGGTTTTGATGGAGCAGACCGTCTGTCTACCACGTGGTGTTAAATTAACAGCCATTGATCTACTTGTGTCAAGTGTGCGCCCCTGTGACACCATAAACCTGGAAGTGTCAATTGCAACTTTTACGCACGGAGAAATTTTGTTTTTGTGGGCTTCGTCATTTTAATGTTTTCAAACTCACAACAGAAAGAGTGAGAGCTAGAAAGAGAAGGCCTACACGTGCGTTTATTTTATTTTATTATTAACTCCTTCCTTTCCATCTCCTCTTCTTCCAGATGACCCTTCGGCCAACTGGCTGCACGCGCGCTCCTCCAGGAAGAAGCGGTGCCCGTACACCAAATACCAGACGCTCGAGCTGGAGAAGGAGTTCCTCTTCAACATGTACCTTACGCGGGACCGGCGGCATGAGGTGGCGCGCGCGCTTAACCTGACGGAGCGGCAGGTGAAGATCTGGTTCCAGAACCGGAGGATGAAAATGAAGAAGCAGAGCAAGGACCAACCCAAGGACTAGCGGGATTCACTCGCACACGCACGCTCACACCATGTATCCAACGTAAAGTCCCCACATTTCTTATGCCTAGAACACAAAATGGCCTTTACAAGAACTGCCAACACACACACACACACACACAACCACATCTTCTGTTTCCAGTTTGTTTTAACCTCCAGGCTTTACCACGTGAGCTTCAGTCGAATGCCACCAATCTATACAACTGATCAATATGGCTTTATTGATCGCTAACAGACGCCGAGGACGTCACCACGCCAACACTCTTAAGAAGGTTGGAAACGCTCCGTCTGACGTGAGGATGAGCTGGAACTTCGGACGTGTTTGAGTTAAGACCGTGGAGGAAGCTCACAGACCAACAGCAACTCCTCCTGGACCTCCTCTCCTTTTAACTGGTCGGACTCCAAATAAAACTGCGGAACGGACTGTTTGTTTGATGAACTGATGGCCCGTGTTCATAGTTTTATATTGCGCTATTATTTAGTCTGGGATCGGCTCCAGCCCCCCGTGAGTAGCGGTTATAGATTATGGATATTATTTAGGCGTTGATATTAGGCTACATTATGAAAGAGCAAGTTCTGCTACAACAGACTGTGTGGGGGGGCAGACACAGAGAGAGGTTTTTATTTTTTTCTCAAGCACTACTCTTCCTTTTATTAGTTATTTATTGTTCCGTCGCTGACACCGGAGGCGCGCAGAGGTGCTGAAACCGGGGTTTCCCGTGGCCATCAATAAGCACGGGCAGCGGAGGGGGGGCATCACACGCACACACACATTGGTTTCCATCCTTCTTTTTCTTCTCCTCCTGTTTTCTTGTTTCTCTCATTGCTGGCAGTATTTGATTAGAAAGCCTTATGGCCGGCGTTGATAGCAGCAACCCGCCGTTTGTTTCCCCGCTGTCGGCCTAAGTAATGAGCAGATACCGGTGTAGGTGGAGGAGGAGGGTGGGAAGTGATGGGGTGGCGCGGGGTGTTAACCCGACTCAGCAACCGGGGATCCGATTAGGCTGCTGTCGATATCGCGGATCCCCGCGCCCTTCAGCTACCTCTCCGGATGCTTTATGCGCTGCGGCTCATCTGCGGCCTTTATCGGCTATCGATGGCCGTTCCCTCCGCATCACATGAGCCTGGAGTTAGCAGGGCTTATCTGAGAGGAGACACAGCACAAAGCACCAGAACCGTTTTCATTTATTACATCCACACTTCATTAAACCCGGCTTCAAGCTTAAAGACTCTTGGACTTTTGGAGAATCCAGCGGATGAATCCAGGTTAGGTTTTCCTTCATCACGCGCTACTCGGACCTGGATTGACGTCAGATGATAAATCCTCCTCTAGATTCTGACCCTGCATGCTCAGCTCACACTCTCAGACAGCATTACAAAAAGCAGGCGACACAAACGCGTCTTATCTAGACTGCCCAATACAAATCACCCATGGCTGCTAATTCGTTCAGGTTATCAGCTGTTTTCCACTATGTAACAAAGATGTAACACATTCTCATTTCAGGTTGTATCCGCACAAAGTCCGTATGCGCGTGGAGCTCCGGTCTGCGCCCTGCAGACTCTCTCGGTCACCATCTCCCAGTCTTAAGTCGCTCCCTCGCTGCGTTTTCATTTCAATAAATAATCTGCTCTATTTTTATACATACAGTGTATTGTGTATTATCTGCTATGCAAGGCGGGTTTCTCTCTCATTTCAGGAACTATATGGATAGTGCGCGCAATGGACGGTTTCCAGACTCAAACCGGGACTGGAGAAAGAGCGAAATAAACCCCGATGCGCTCACGTGTTTACTGACAAGCTTGAGATTCCTTTAAATTTTTTTGTTCTGGAAATATCGTTTTATTCATAAAGGTTCTGTAACGCGTTTATATCCACAGACACAACAGAACACTTACGATTTATTATCGCGCAGCAATGCTCTAATAACAGTGTCTAGATTTCCAATAATCGCTCGGAGTATTCTCTGGTTAGACTAAAGTTTATGCAGAATTTTATTGATCTGAGTGTTAAAATATGAAGAGGCCGTGTTGGAAAGCCGACCTGCTACTATGGCGTTATTTGAAGTGTCGGCGCAGTTAAATGGCGTCCAATGGCAGTTTTATGGACGCACCATAAACAACATTGTGTGTGTGTGTGTGTGTGTGTGTGTGTGTGTGTGTGTGTGTGTGTTGGACGTTGCGGTTTGCAGACCTCAAAGGCTGCTTGCGCACCAACAGTGTAAAATTAGACACACACTCATAAATAGTTTACACACTTGCGCGGATGTTTTCTCCAGTTCTCCATGTTCATTTCATCTGTAATTTACGCGCCGACATGAACGGGTCTACAAGCAGCCTTTATTCGCAAAGTCCTATACAGAGAAGCGCTCCAATATTCCCCACAAGCAGCATTCAATCCTCTATTTACGAGTAAAAATGTTTACATGGTTTGCGCATGCCTCGAGTCGCTCGTCATTTGAAGACGTTATTTCGTCGTTTAGCTCTTTGTGTGTTAAATCTGTCGGGGTGGGGTGGGGGGTGCATACTGAGAATTTAAAACAGACTAAGTAGAAGTTTCTTGATAGGAAATATTTCTAATTTATTGTATATAAAATGAGTAACCTCGTCTTTCTTATTGGAATGAGTTCAATATGCTGAATATTGTTTTGTCTATTGAGACATGACATCTTACTGTAATATAGATGATTGTTTTTTTCTTTCTGTCGGTCATGTTCTTTAGATTCTGTTCTCCATGTTGTTGTGCCGACTGTCTGGATGATTTGTTCTGTCAGTCCGATGTGCTCTTTGTGTCTATGGTTTGTTAAACGGTGAGCAGTAATGAAACAGGCTCTGCTGGTGCAGCCCGAATGAATAGGAAAGGTTAGTAGCAGAGAGGAGGAACGGCTTTGGTTTAAATGAAGCTTCTATATAAATGATCATTTCTATTTGATTCATTGACTGTGTTCCTTTCTCCTTACTATGAAGTCCCTGTATTTACTCTCCTGCCTGGGGGGTCAAAGTTTCTGGAGTTTTTGCTATAAAAAATAAATATGGAAAGAGCTCCAGAAGTCATTTTGTTATTTTCTAATAATGATAAAAATCTAACACATGGCCACAGTAAAGGTTTTATTAACGAGCAGACAAACTCCGGTCTCTCCGATCTTCTCCTCCATGTGAAATGTCCCTATCTTGTATGTTTTCCGATCTTCTCTGTGCTGGTGTCTCTTGTTTCTTTGTGCGTTGGCACTGCTGATGCTGGATTCCTATTAAAGAAGATTCTTTACAGTACGGCCGTGCTTCGTGTCATTACATCGCTGCTAATTAAATAGAAGGTTATCCGGGGGGAAATGGCGGGGGATCATTTGTGATTTACAGCTGAAATGGCCATTTACATAATGTCCGTTATAAGATCTCCTTCTCTGCTGTTCTCTGGCCTCGGTGGGAAAGTTCAGAGAGAGCAGCCGAGCGTTCCTTTTGATTTCTTCTTCTCCAGCTTGGATTTGGTCTCTGTGGGAAGAAAGAAAGAGACAGAGGCGAGAAGAAGAAGCGGATGCGCCAGCATGTGTTAAAAATATGTGTCTCTTCAGTTGTACACTGAAGCTTAAAGGAGAGGGGCGTCTGTTTGGCTGCAACACCAAAAGACTGTCATAAACCCCTAAGGGGGGGGGGGGGGGGGGGGGGGGGGGGGGGGGGGGGGGGGGGGGGGGCGGGCGGGGCGCCGCC
>JAVQJD010102467.1:0-18006 GCA_036023655.1 Nannoperca australis | reverse complement strand
TGCAGCCCCGCGGGATAATGTTTTCCTGCGATGTGACCCCAGTCTACCAGGTATCATATACACAAACAGACAGAACAGAGTATCTATCTATCTATCTATCTATCTGTCTATCTGTCTGTCTGTCTGTCTGTCTGTCTGTCTGTCTGTCTGTCTGTCTGTCTGTCTGTCTGTCTGTCTGTCTGTCTGTCTGTCTGTCTGTCTGTCTTTCATTTTCAGTGCTTAACATGTGGTACCCTTTCACCAATTAGCTCCATCTCTGTGGGCCTCTAACCTAATATTTACCTCAATTTCACTCCCATTGAAAAATGTTGTTTCAAAAATGATAGATTCATGACTTACTTAGATAATTTATGACTAGGCCCATTTCACCAAGGGACTCAACCCATGAGGCACCCCAAACCGTTTAACCCAAATCCAATTTGCATATAAATAGATTTTGACTGTTTGCAAAAGTGTTTCTTCTTTGTACACACACACACACACACACACACACACACACACACACTTAAAGCCCCCAGTGTATTTAGAAATATTTATGATATTTCATATGACAATGCTGATGATCTATATTGTTTAAATTAAATATTAAATATTAATATTAAAATAAACACTCTTGACAAACAACTTTTTGTTTAAGCTTAAAAAATTTAACCATTTGCTAAAATGGAAATATGACGTATGACTATAGTAAATTCTACAAGTCATGCATCATCCTCCACCTTGTGCAGGTGCACTGCCTCTTTGCGGCTGAGCGGCAAAACGATAAACATCATTGTGAGCTAGCTAGTCAACTTATTTTGTATTTGACAACAGCATAATAGATTTTGTTATTTCTTTCTGTGTAGATGTGCCTGTTTATCTGTCTGTCTGTGTTTGTATGTCACTTGGTTTTTCTTGTTAGTTATAGTTAGCTAACTTAGGTAGGTGTAGTTATCTATCCTAACTTACTGCATTAGCTAACAGAGGGTCTTTTTTATTTTAGTTCTTATTTCTTCTACTTGTGCTAAGGGAGTTTTCCTTTGCCATGGTGGGACTGTTGGGTCTTTGTAAATATAAGAATTGTTCTTGACCTGCTCTATACAAAAAAAATGTTACACAATGGTAGACATACTGATCAATAACTGCCTAGGGATGACAGAATTCCACCATTTTAGTAGAAAAAATTATAGTAATTTTTATAACTTGAAACTGTCCCATTATCTTTCAAAAAGTTTTGGAAAAATGTACCTGGTCGACTTCCCTACAGCACATTCTCCCAAGCTTCTGGCATGGAGGCACAGTGGCCAAAAATGCACCTGTTTATACAGACTCAGTTTTACTACAGTGCAGGTCAGGTTTGTAGCAGTCGAATTCATTTTTATAATTTGCAACAACACATTATTATGTTTTACACAATTTTCTATCCTGCCAAGAATTGGAGGCTGTGCAAAATTGTAGCCACTGAAGAGGAAATTTACAAGTTAAGCCATCGTCTGATTTCACATATCTCTGTTATTGACATGTAACCTAGTCTACATAGATGATATGGTGGGGGGGATAAATATCTGTAGATTGACTGCTTTGTATTGAAAATCCATCCGTGGTGCTGAAGTAGCAGACAGATCAGTCCATCCCTCCTGTCAGCTTCGCCTCAGATCAATAATAATCAATATTGTAACTATATAACTGGGGTCGTTCATGAGTCAGCTCACTAGGTTAGTTTAGGTTGATAATATGCAGTTGGCTCTGCAGGTTGAGTGACAGCTATCGCTATCCGTACAACTATCCATGCTATTGCTATTTATGCTAATTATGTTGACCACGGACCAAAGTTGTTGACCTTGACGTGTACACTAGAGCGGTAATCCATTACCACAGCTGCCTTGGTAATGGATTACGTACAACTATTAGCCGCACCGCCATTCTCTGTTTGAAAAAGATCGATAACCAAAAGACAATGTTACACTGGCTGGAGTGGGTCTTTAAACACCCACGCGCACTGCAGGAGACATGCAGACACAAGCATGTGTACGCTCGCGTGCACACACATACGGACTCACATTGACACACACCCATATACAATCATTTTTGTCCATTATTGAATTTGCATTTATGAATAGGCCTAAAGTATATGGAGCATTAGGGAATATTATATTCCTCATCATGCTGGGTCCCCTGTGATCACATATCTGATAATATTGAGATCATTTAATTATTCAACAGTTTTGAAACACACACACACACACACCTGAAGAATGACAGTGTTTCATGTAACGCTCTATGACATTAGCAATTGCTCAAGGTGTGTGTGTTATCCATGCATTTTTTTGTGTGATTGCAGTTAGCTGTTGGGTTAGGCAAGCACATGCGGCTGTTTTACTCTAAAATCATATTGGAACAGTGATTTTTTTTTTGTTCTCCTCATCATAATTCTTAATGCACTAAATATAAACCGTAGCCCTGGGGTCCATTAACTATTTTAAAATCAAATGGAAAAGTTGTTTCTATAATTTCTGAAAGGTTGTCAGTTGAGGTTTTGAATAAAAAAAAGCTTAATGTAAATAATGTGTAATAAATAAACACCTGAGGCTTAGCTTCTTAATTTTGAGAGCAATTTTTTGTTTTCAAAATCAGCGTTTCTTTAAATGAAAATGGGTGTGAGTATGTGTGTGGTGTTTTTTTTGTCAGGGCCTGTTTGCTTTTTGTGTAATCATATCAGTATTTGAATGCATGTACACACATGCATCTCTGAACACCTGTTTGTGTGTTTGGCTCATAGTATATTCATAACATGGACACTTTTTCCTAAAGCACCTCACAAAATCATTTCTAATCCCTGCAGAGATTTGGGTTGAACTATACAGGCCCGCCCGTATACCACATCACGGTGCTGGACATCAGAGCGGTTCAGTATTCTGGTAGCCTGAGCTTTGTTCATAGAAAAGGCAGTCCCAGTTACATTAAACTGCAGCCCATGAAAAAGCTAGCATACCCTGGTGACTCAGTTCACATTTGTACTGTACAATGCACTCATGCTGCTCTGACTTTTGTTGAAAATTAGGGTAGTAACTTGTTTGCCTCACTTTGTATGTTTGTAAGGATACACCTAGTCTTTCCTGCCTCAGTTAAAGCAGCTGGATATTAAGTATGTATTTAGGTGTGTGTGTGTGTGTGTGTGTTCATCAGGCCCTGGTCAGTACAACCTCAGTGTGAAATCCTTCCCTCAAATGGCTCTGATCTCCTCCAGAGAAGATCGCTTCAAAGTCTCCATGAACACCAACCCTGGACCTGGGACTTATCAGGTAAACATGCTGCTAACGTTACATTTAACTCTTGTGAAACATTCTGTGACATGACATTAGGTAAGACCCAAGTGCAGGACACATACTCAGTTGGAGTCAGATTAAAAGGTAACTGGGTTTTCAGTGGATGAAGTTGGTGAGCTCCTCGTCGGGAGGGAGGTCATGGCTGGCTTGGGTGGCTGACAGGCAGGCAGACTTGATGAGAAAGGCAGGCAGGGACTTGAGGCACAGGAGGTCAAAATTAGAACAAGAGCACAAAAATTTCAAACACAGCTTAACAAAGCGATATCCTCAGAGTCAGAAGCGCTTGCTACCAGACGAGCTGTAGCAATGTTCTGGGGATGAGTGGGTGGAAGACCGGGGTAGAAATACTGCTGACTGATGAGCTGATGGAACGCAGGTGTGCCGACTTGATTGCAGATACAGAGCAGGAGATGTGAAGAGGACAGCAGCGCCTCCCATAACAACACACACACACACACACAGAAAGACAACACAAGAGGGAGGGAAAAAACGCCAGAAACATAAGGAAAACCAATGCCTATGGTGGAGCCATTACACGTTCTTATTCCCCAGCACAGTCCCATTCTACGCGAGTCCTTGAGCAGGCAGCATTCAGTCATAGTGCACTGACATCAGTATGAATGTGGGTGTCCATACATAGTCTCTTTACGGCTAAGCATCGGAGTGTGATGACCCTGTTTGTGTCTCTGGTGTGTGCATGAGAAGCCACAAATATACGTTGATGTTATCTCATGTTGCGATCCTCAGAGAATCTATCAGATTTCTCTCTGTGACCTTGAGCTGTGCGGGAGAAATTGATTGCTTTGTAAAAAAATATCCAAACTTCAAGTTTCTGTGGTCTTCGAACAGTCTCCACTGATCCACTGACCTAAACACAAGACTGAATGATGCGGTTTCCTGCTCAAGGCAGCTTTTCACTTTGTGTGAGAATTGTTCTTAATTGACCTGCCTTGTTAAATTAAACTGGGAAAAGTGAGTGCATTTTCAAAGGTAATGTTGTTTACTGCTGCCATGTTAGACCACTGACAGAGACAAATGCATTTTAGGGTTGAAACATAATACAGTTGTAATGAAACCTAACCCAAACCTATCTCTCTTTTCTCCATTTCACTGTGTTTTAATAGGAATTAAAGCTCTGGGTTACATCTCTGTGTGTGTGTGTGTGTGTGTGTGTGAGAGAGAGAGAGAGAGAGAGAGAGAGAGAGAGAGAGAGAGAGATGATTGAAAGAGCTAATGTTGCTTCCAGTCCCTGCTGACTTTGAGTGGTGAACATCAAAGACAAAACCGCTGAGTTTGATTTAAAGCTCGCTACACAGTTCATCATCATGTTGATGTCCATGGGTGTAATGTTATCACTGGGTTCTTTCTTCTCTCTTTCTGTCTGCCAGTCTGTCTGCTGAATCTCCTCAACCTTTCCCTTTCTTCTCTTCTGCAGTTCTCTCTTCTCACTGCTTTGCCTGTTTCTGTCCCTCTCATCCTGTTCCCTGATCCCATATTCCTTTTGGTCACTTTGCAAAAGGTTGCAGCTGTTTGGATCGCAAATGGTTTGCACAACCACGCTTTGTCAGTAGGTGTTGACGGTCAACAGATGTGCGGTGTTGAAGGATTGTCTTCTGATCCCTTTCCTGCCCATCGTTGTCTTTAGATTATTTAAAACACGTTGTACTTAGTGGATGTGAAGCTACTAAAATGTTGTAGTGGGAGCAATATTAATCAAAAATGGCAAGTAAGAGACGATCATGTTGTCGTGAGATACGTCAAGGAATTTAACTTTTACAGAAAAAGTTTTTTCTTAGAAAAGGCTCCGTAACGATGAGGATTCTGCTTTAATAAACAAAGATACTTTCCAGTTCTCTCTGCAGAATTTACAGACTGTGTAGTCAGTGTCTCTTTCATACAAATTTAGCATTTTCCCTCCTTATAGATAGATAGATGTACTTTATACGTTTTGTTACAGCAGCAGCACAATAAACAATAAGAACAGGTGTGCAAAATGGCAGTAAATAATATATACAATATATGTATGATATAAACAGTATGTACAGATGTGTTCACCTGTCGCACAGAGGTGAGCTGTTACAGAGTTATGGTGGATGGTATAAATGATTTCTTAAGATGTTGTTTATGACAGCGGAGCTGAATGAGTCTGTTGGAAAATGAGCTCCACTGTCTTTGTAGTGTGTCGTGGAGTGGGTGGGATGGATCGTCCATGATGGAAAGCAGTTTGTTCAGTGGCCTCCTGCTCCGCACTGACTCAAACGTTTCCAAGTTTTCACTCGTGATAGTTCCAGCCTTGTGAATGAGTTTATTGATCCTGCTGGCATCTCCGGCACTCAGGCTGCTCCCCCAGCAGACCATGGCACAGTAGATGGCACTCGCGACCGCAGCCTGGTAGAAGATCAGAGCATCTTGTTGCATACTTTGAAAGATCTGAGCTTACTCAAAAAATAAAGTCTGCTAATCCCGCTTTTGTACACAGCACCAGTGTTGGTCCTCCAGTCCAGTCTGTTGTTCAAGTGGACACCCAAGTACCTGTAGTGCTCAACAGTACTAACTTCTTTGACTATGATGTTTATGGGCTTGATTGCAGTTCTCTTCCTCCTAAAGTCGACAGCCATCTATTTGTCTTGTTGACATTATGCATCAGATGATTCCTGCTGCACCACTCCACAAGTTGTCCACCAGTTTCCTGCACTCAGAGGGAAAAGCAGGGGTATCCTCTGTGTCTGAGGGGGTGTGAACACTGGTCCAGTGTGGAAAGGCCCAGCTGGTGGTCCTGTGCTGAACCTGCTGAAGAACACATTCAGCTCGTTGGCTCACTGGCCTCCTGAGTCCACCTCCTCACAGTCCTTGTGGAGACAGGCTGCCTTTGAACTGCAAGAACATACTGAGGTGTTAACAAGATGAGGTTGTGGTCTGATCTACCAAGTGGGGGCAGGGCAGTTGCTCTGTATGCGTACAAAAGGTCCAGTGTTTTATTTTCACACGCATTGCAGTCGACAAACTGGTGGAAAATAGGAGTCCAGATTAACATGGTTAAAGTCTCCCCTAATGGCAATAAAAGCCTCGGGGCGTTGAGACTGTAACCTAGCAACAGTTGCTTGTATGACGTGGCTTGCTGCTGCCTCGTCAGCTGACAGTGGAATGTAAACACTGGTTAGAATGGTGGAGGAGAAATGAAAGAAATTGCCGTGGCAAAAAATATGGATGCATATTCACAGCTAAAAGTGACAGACGAGCATAGATGTTCTTTCACAGTAGGGAACTGCTGCACCTTTCTTCTTACTGCTCAGCACAACATCCCTGTCGGCCCGAATAATCCTGAAGCCGGGAATGGAGGCACTGTGGAAGTCAGCGTGCAGCCAGGTCTCTGTATAGCACAAAAAACTGCTCTCCCAGTTCTCCTTCTGAGTTTGTCCATCTTATTTCCCAAACACCTCACCTTCCCCATGATGATTGACGGAACTGAGGGTTTAAATCTCCTCCTCCTCGCTCTCAGCTTTGTTCCGGCTCTGCACCCCTGGCATCTCCTCCTGAGCGCCGGCAGAATCGCAGGTCTAGCTCCGGGCCCGAAGGGCTGTTTTGGAGAGCGCTAACAGCTGGTCGCGTGTGTACGCAAACACAACACCACTCTGCTCATTGCATACCCCCACAACAAAAAGTGATGAGAGGAGCAGACGAAACACGATTAAAGTGTATGGGAACCATAGCTAGTGGTGACCCAGGTAAACAAGCATTCATTCATTCTTCTCCAGCTGTCTCTTCGGCGGGGCTTATAATCCTTGTGGCCTGCATCTCTCCATCTGACATCTCTTCTGAATTTTGCATTTGTCCCGCTTTTAATTGTCTTTTCCGTGCAAATTTCATCATGAAACTGTTTATGATTAGGGCCCATTTTGGAGGTTACCAAGCAATGCTGTTCTAATCAGTCTACTTGTCATCCAGTCTGTCCTCATTCATTCAAATTGTGCTTCTTTCTGACCGTCAAGAATTCTGCGTATAAGTGCAAATACTCGTTATGTGTACATAGGTACATGTCCCAGTGTGGCAGCGTGTATCACTTTGTAAGTACTAAACCTCAGTAAGTGCATCATTTTTCCACATACATTTTTATTACCTCTATGGTTTTGTGTAGATGTATGCTTGTGGGTGTTCTTTCATCACCATATGCTGTGTTTTTCTTCTCTTTATCTGCTCTCCCCGTCCCTCTCTGCCTCTCACCCCGTCTCTCTGCTCCATTTCTCTCTGTTATAAGGGGAAACTGTAGCTGTGGGAATATTTCCACTGACGTTAGCTAGTAAAACTGTTGAAGTATCTAATATGATCCTCCTCTCCTCTCTTTTCCTCTCCCAGGTATCTGGAGGTTAGAAAAATCAACTAAGGCATTATATTAAATGTAAAATCTAAATCCTACATTTTGGCTCGTCAAGTGTTTGTCTGCAGCCACTTCACTCGAACCAGAGAGTTGAGTTAATGTTGGGAGATAATTGGCTCAAAGTTAAAAATGGGATAGCTTTGCTAAACTTTGTTGCAGTGTAGTTATATGATTAAATCTTCTACACCAGCCTGTTTTAAGGAATTAGGCTAAGCTAATAATAATGCTACCTACTGTAAAACTGAATTGTGGTCCAGTAAATAAGGCCCCCCGTTCCCCGTTTCCCTCTGTGTGTGTGTGGAGTGTGCATGTTACTCCCACGGGCTTCATCTGGGTGCTCCAGTTTCCTCCCGCAGTCTATAGTTAGGGGAAATGGAAATTGCTTGTGGGTGTGAATGGTTGTCTAGTTTGCAGCCTTAAGGTCTCAAGCCGAAACTTTACATTTTAAGACATCAATCTTAAGACAACATTCAACTGTTTTGCAGGCTGAGCAGCCAACACATTTGACATAAACAATGCACATTTTAACATTATTAACGTGTTTTTTTAAGGATGTCAGCTCACAACCACAATGCTCTGTATTAGTTGTGCAACATTTAAACATGCTCGTGTTCACATGTTTCAACTGGTGTTTTGCCTTTAGTTTTCTTTTCAACTAAAGCCCAGATGTTCATGTGGACTTCATACATATGTATAAAGCTATACACTAAGAAAGAAACATATAGTAAATTATGCCTTATGAAGACCATGCATTTGTAAGTGAGACATCTCATAGCTTCATTTAGCTTTCGGAGACTCAGTTATTTTTCTCTTTCAGTGGAATGCATGTCTAAGCTCTCGTCTCAGTAATTAGCCGTGTGACTGTGAATCTATACGACACCACAGGCCATACAGAGTTAAAGATGGTGTGAAGTGGTGCAGAGAGAGGGAGAGTGCTGAAGACGACGAGCAGGCAGAGAGAGTGTGATTGGGTGAGAGAGAAAGGAGAGACCGGGACAGAGGTGAGACAGCGACGAGAAGGTGGCAGAGGTGCGTGGAGAAAGAGAAGCAGAGAGACAGACAGCAGCAAATTCAAGCAGCTGAAAAGGGTAGTTAAATTCTACAGCTGAAAATGTGTTCTGAGGGCCGGCAATCCGAAGCAGACGGCCGCGTAATGGAATAGTTCAGCAGCAGTGTGTGCGTCTGTGCGTCCATCCATACATGTGCGCGTAATGTCACAAAGCTATGTACTTGAGCAGCATTAGGTCACAGTGAGGGCTCATTTAGTGCTTCCATTAAATGCACCATGTGAGGCACCTACTTATGGAAAGCTGGCTCCATTACCTTCTTCGTGCACGGCACCATTCTTATTGGTTGAGCTTAATTTAACAGGGAGAGGATTGTGGCTGGAACACAGGAATATAAAAAGACACGCAGAGCAGACGTCACGCAGAAACAAATATTAATTAAATGGTGTGATCTTTGCTGATATATAAACCTGCCGAGTGCAAAGCACATACAGAGCCAGGAAAAAAGGAGAAGCTGATATTCATTATGAGTCAGAACAGAAGGTGTCTTTAACACACCTGACATTTCATCAAACCCTCCTCAGGGTGTACTGTTTATGTCCCGACATGTGCTCCTTCCACGTGAGAGTTTTTATGCTTCTACTTTAAGTGGGAAGCACTGCCACCCTATGCCATCTCTTCATTTTCTCATCATTATTTCTGTTGTTGAGGTTGAGGTTGATGGTTGGCAGATGTGGTTTGCATCCCACCTCCCACCTACAATCAACATTGGTTTCTTTTAATTAATGATCACAATAATCACGTCGTAGTTAACTTTACTAAACCAAACTTTACACATAGCGGTGGTTTTGTTGTTTAGGTATAAGGACTTACAGAATCGACTGTGTATGTGTGGGTGTGTATGTGTATGTGTAGCAAGATAAAGGCTCCTCTTTGTGTGTGGCGAATGTGCGCATTTCTGCATCCTCCTACAAAGAATTAGCACCCTATGTTGTGCTGACATGTGTATATGCATATATGGGATGAAGTTTGTGTTGCTTTTCTGTATGTGCCATGTACTGCATGTGTGTTGTGGGAAAGACTTTACATCCAGAAGTCTTTCTTCTGTGTCTGCATGCACACTTCTACACACCTGCATACATACCGAGTAACATCATTACCAACTCCCTGCATAGATCCCCTTCTCCCCTCTGTGACCTAGTGAAACATCCCATAATCTCCTTCATCATTGCCATGCCGGTGGTGTCGTCACTTCCAAGGGCTCTTCCACCATCTCGCCGACCTCCTGGGCAACCCTGAGGGTGACCTGGAGTTGAACCCGTAACCCCCTTCCCGTTAGGATCAATACTGAGATCTGAGCGGCCCCGCCAATGTGCCTAAATCCTACTGTGGCACCTCAGGCATACTGATGTGTGTATGTTGGCTGGGAGGGTAGGGGAGGAGGTGGGTTTGTAAAGAGAGCTTTTGATAACATAAGAGGTAGATTCCTCAGTGCATAACGTATATAGATATGTCTGCATCTTTACCTTTTTTTGGTGCTGTTTTTCTTTTTCTTTTCTTGAAGTGCATGTAGATTTTTAAACATGTTTTATGGTGCTGTTTGCTTTTTCTCATGTTCCCCTTGGTAAGACCTGGGACAAAACGATTAATATTTTGCATCTGTTACTTACATATTACAGTTACAAATTCAATCTTAATCACCTCCTGAAGCATAGCAGAACTAACTGAGCGCCACTGTTCGTGTGTTGCTTCTTGCATGTCTTGCTTTTTGGGTGTGAGTTATGTTTAAATTTAAGGTTGTAATGCAATCAATAAGCTGATAGTGATAGTAATTTTACTTACTTTTTTTCGCTGACACTACAAATGTCCAACCATACCTGGAGTGGATCCGTCCCTCCCTCAAAACTATAGACCAATTTCAGTTACCTTTTATATCCAAACTTTTTGAAAACATTGTATCTAAGCAATTTCTCTCTGAAAGGTGCTTTATAAATAAAGATAATCATTAAAATATAATTATAGGAGTTGGAGAAAAAAGAGAAAAGTCTGAAAACCACTAGCTAGTACTAGTATTCATACTAGTATACATACTAGTATGCTTTACACTACTCTTTGAGACATGAAATACGAGATCAGTCAAGGTTTAAACCATTTCTTTGCAAGAATCTGCATTTTAGTGGCTCTGCTCATGTGATTCAGTCTGGAGTACCACCAACAGCTTAAAATACAGGACACAACATTTGATGAACATGAACACACATTAAAAAACAACTTCAAAATTCATGTACAACTAAATGCAAACACAGGCAGAGACTGTTGAGGTGGAGGTGCATGCAAACGGAAAGAGGACCACCTATTTGTGAGAGACATACATAATTGAATGTGTATGTAACTTGGTGTGATTATAAAATGACTCCCATGCCTGCCTTAACCACCGCGAGGCTCCATCTTTCAAAAGGTTCTGTGTTTTAGTGGCTTGTTCATTTCTTGGAAGACACAGTAAAGCTGTTTCCCATGAGGCTTTAGTAAGCAGGTTCAGACACTGTCAAGGGATAGAGCTTTTGTGAAGTTTTATTAAACTGTTAAATGCAGTAAAAAACAGGGTTATTGGCGGAAACACCAAGAACTGTTGATTACTCTGGTTTTCAAGTCAAAAGGACAACCACCCACCACTCCTCACAACATCACACTGGCCTTCATTCATTCAGTTATTCATTCATTCATTTATTTTTGTTTCTTTGCTTTTATGTCTTCATTTTAAGTCTTTATTACCATAGAGTATGTCCCATTTAACATCAAGGTCTTGTTTTTACACCTTTTTGCAATTGCAAATGAATATTTCTCTTTTCATACCTTTTTTTATCAGCCTGATGTGACATCAGCCTGTTCCTGGATCTTTTTCACACCTAGTTATTTACATGTTGTTTTATGCCACAAAAGTATCAAAACAAATTAAATTCTGATGACTGCATTTTCAGCATTTTTGTTTTTATATGTAAATGTGTACCTGTACTTCGTTCTCTTCTGCTTTGTGTGTGTGTATGTGTGTGTGTGTGTGTGTTTAAACCTTTCACAAACATTTTACCTCCCTCATCATCCCTAATCTCTGTTTTGCCTGTGTCTCTGTAGCTGAGTCCAGGAATCATGAACACAGTGATGAAGGGCACCTTCAATGTGACGCTCAACAACCCTCTGGGGCCCTGCTGTTCCCCCCGTGTGGCCTCTGGCCCTTTAATGGCCCACAAGACCATTAACACTATCGCACCACACACCTTCATTGCCACCAGCACTTCTTAGAGCTCTTTGTGGG
This sequence comes from Nannoperca australis, assembly GCA_036023655.1. NCBI lineage: Eukaryota > Metazoa > Chordata > Actinopteri > Centrarchiformes > Percichthyidae > Nannoperca > Nannoperca australis. The sequence goes on along the minus strand of JAVQJD010102467.1, from coordinate 6,009 downwards.
TCAGAGGTGAAAGGTGAGTGGTGTAAAAGGTCAATCTTAAGGTCATCCCATTCCGATTCATATTCTGGGTTAAGCTGCTTTTCCCTGATTATTTATGGTTATATCCATTTCTGTTGAATGTATAATATAGTAGTGATCTTATTGTCAGTTGTTGAATTATAACTTTACTCAGCTTATTAATAAAATGAACCAAATATATAATACATATTCATTAATAAAAATTATATAATAAATACAGTAATATATATTGAACTTCAACATAAAGCTTGAGGAGATTTTCTAAAATTCATTTAGATTAATTGCGATAATGACAATCATCACTGAAGCACTTGATAGCTTGTTTGAGTGTCTTTCTACTCCCTGTCACTTCTTGAAAGCTGACTTAAGCAGTATGTCCAGTCTCTGTTTGTTTTGCTCTGTGTGTGCGTGTGCGTATGTGTATGTGTTTAAACCCAAAATTTGTTATCAAATAACACACAATAGAGCCCTGGAGCTGTTGTTTTTGTAATAGTCTTCAGTTTCTCAAGTGCTACAAATTGCCCTCATAGTTCATTTCACAGTTCATTTCCAAATTAGAGCAGCTAATAACTTGTGATTTGTTTTCGAACCAAAAATGTTGTCAGTGCAAAATGCTGACTAATTGACTCTTTTTTCTTTTTTTTTATCGTTTCAGGCAGCAGTTTGGAGCAAGATGGCTGCTCTTTATTTAGTGTCAAAGTGAAACACCTACAATGGACCCTGCATCTACAGCTGATGGTTGCCTCATTCTTTATTCTCAGCTTGACACACTGATTCAGCTGTTTTTGTGGATCAGGTCCCACTGTATAAACCACTTTGTTAATCAATAACAATTAAAATGCTATTAGTATGAATATTGCCTGAGGTCTTTCGAAAGCATGTTACTTTTAAAAAGGATATTACATCCATAGAGCACTTTGTTAGCAAGGGATCACATGTCTTGATTTGAATTCACAGTCTGCGTCTTAACTTCTTCTGGCCAGGATTGTCAGAAATCATGTTTTATTTAATTACAATGAACCGGCACATGAGACAATTAGATGAAATGCTAGTAGGATTCCTAAAGATTAGAAGCCATACATTATTGCTTAGCATGCATAAATCATGAAGCCATTCATTATGCATATTTGTGCTGACTAGCAGAGAAACAGGTGTGAAAGTCATATAGAAGACTTATGTTTTAGGTTTGTTGTACACTGATATGCTTTGCTCAGAAATCAAATTAGCTCCTCCTTTAGTTTCATACACACACACACACACACACACACACTGCACAACATACAGCAACACACCAAACCAACAGATGCAACTGCATGTGAAAGTACATTCTGCTTATAAATACAAACATGACTTTTAGGTGCAACGGCCTGTCTATAGTCGCGTTAGTTGATGCTTAAGACTTGATTTTAACTCAGCATGCTGAGGAAAGAGCCAATGTGTGACTAGTGCATTATATATTAAGCGTACAATGGTCTGATGCTTTGAAACACGCTTTGAGAGAACAGTTGTGTGGAGCAGTGAGGGTGGAAACTATGCCTTAAAGGAACAGTTTCTCATTTTGGGAAATACGCTTCTTTGCTTTGTTGCCCATAGTTAGATGACAAGATTGATACAACTCATATTTTATGTCTCTTAAAGATGAAGCTTTAGCCAAAACTAGCCAGCATAATCTCTGGAGTCTCTGCTGAGTTCCTGGCAACCTCACAGTAATGGCCAAAAATTTGTCTGGCACATAACCCCACATAAAACCACAAGTTGTTTTTACACTTATTTTTTTGTATGGAATAAACAAACAAGCTATAACGTGTTAATTAGTAAACTGTAGAGATGCTGGTAGGTGCGATTTGTTACCTTCAGATGGAGCCAGGTGAGCCCGTTCCCACTCTTCATGCTAAGCTAAACTAACTGGCTGCTGGCCGTAGCTTCATATTTACAAGAACCACATACACTTGAGAGTGGTAATAATGTTCTCATCTAACTCTCATAAAGAAATGCTAGTATTGCTAGCACCGTTACTATACTGTGGGCTCACTTAAAACAGCCAGGGGTAACACAAGGTCACACCTAGTTTTTCAGGTTATTCAAAGACCACTGACATTTTAGGGTCTGCCACTGACCAGGGAAACATTTTAAGAACATTGATATATGTGGAAACAGCTGAAAGTTGAAGTGAAGTCAATTCCTGACCTTGTACATCCGGTGTCAAAGAGGCAGAGATTGCTGGCTGTGACGAGGTGATGCAGGCAGTTCACAGTGTCAGATAAACCACTTTTACTGGCTGTTACCAGTGGAGAGAGTGTAGATTTATAGCTCCTCTTCTATGCTGATCACTCACCATAAATCAGCTATTCATGGCTGTGTGTGAATGTGTGTGTTTTCAGTCCTTAAAGACAAAGAGAGAGAGAAATACCGCAAAAAGAAAGGTTTAGGAATGGACAGAAGATGCACAGATGACAACTTGTTAGGATGCAGTTTGCTCATATCTGATTTGAAATAACCTTTCCATCGAATGACTTGCCCTCCCCACTACCTTTGTCGGATCCCTCCTTGTCCTGCTGCGTTCAGAATGTTTTTGTGAGCATTCAGAGTAACAGGTTCGACGGAGAACCATGTCTTTGATTGTTCCTGTGGGCCTTTTAACCTAATGAGGTGTTTACCCCCGATCATTATTCAGCTGGGAGTGGACCAGAGGGAGATGCAGAGGGAGAGCTGGAAGGGGAGAAGCAGGAGGGGGTGGAGAGAGGTCGGTAGGATATAAAGCAATGTATAGACGGAAGAAAGCTAAGGAAAAATAAGAGGTGAAGAAAAAAAAGCGAGTGGAAGACAGAGAAAAAATGAGATTGTATATGGGCAGAGGAGAGATCAGAGAGTTGAAAGAAAAAGAGAGGCAGAGGAGAAAGGAAAGGCAGAGAGGAAGTGGAAAGAGCCTGGTGTTATTTATGCCTCCCTCGGCACTCGTCTTTACCTTTTTTCCCCCGCGAGCTGTTTTACATCGGCGATCTAATTAAATCAAATAAATCACAGTGCGCACACACACAAGTGCGCGCACACAGCCACAACGGCCCCTCCCGATTCTGGGATTGTGAACATCTCCCCTTACCCCCTCCACCCAAGATTGAATAAATCTCGATTATGGTGCATTACACGGCACATCATTCATGTTGTTTATAGGTCTAAAATATGCAAACAGACCAGGGGCATAAATTTGATCGATGCTCAAATGGGCCCTTCTTTCTGCTCTGTCCTCATCTCCCACACAGCACCAAGCACTGTCACTTACAGATGTCTTGTGTGGGATAAAGACACATTGTATCGTGTCCTTACGCTGTCCCCTCATGATGGCTATTTTCATTGTCTTTTTTGACCAGGCACCAGGAGGGCATTTTTATTACCTCATTCACTAAAGCACTCTGTTTCTCTGCTGTTGAGCCATTATTAAATCTAATTAGCCCTGCCAAACCTTGAAGCCGCCCCTGAAAGATCTCTTGATAATTGTAAAATAGAGGTAAGTTGATCAGTGTTTTTATTGGTTTACAGTGGGGCTCTAATACATGAAACCCATGCAAATAACTGGCAGCTGGTAAAGCTGCAGTTTGTTTCCAGGAAATAACTGCTTCTGGAAGATAATTGATTCGGCACATGTTGTCCAAATGTGTTAGCAAATGTATAATTTGTTGGCCAAACCAAGCATGAAATTAATATTCATATGCCATGATAAACAAGGCATTTCAAAAGTTCAAAAAGACTAAACTACATAGATTACTGTAAAAGTCCATGATTGTGATGGATTTCTTTGATTCCTTCTTTTTATACACTCTTTTGTATTTTCCTCATTCCTCACACATTGTAAAAGAAAATTGATTTTATACCCAGCAAATAGATTTCAGTGGGTTGTTCATGCTAGTTGGCATTTATTTCAAAATATCAAATGCTATTCAGTTGGTTTATAATGACAGCACTTAGAGGCTACGACAAAGACAGTTGATGAGTTTAGGGTTTTTTGTGATTGTAGGCACTTTAGGCCTTAAAATCTAGATTTCATTAAAACAGTCTCCATACATTCTTAATAGGATTGGTTTCTGCTGCTATTATTTGGCACGTGTTCAAAAAAAATCAAAATTTTGTTCTTTTGGTTAGGGTGGCGTTTCGTTACAGTAACTTGTAGCTGATCTTCAAAATCTAGTATTCCTGAGTATGATGACATTTTGTCCATGGTGCGCAAAATACGTCCAGACGTATTTTGGTGCGTCTGCGTGAGTTTAGGACACATTGAGCATGTGGGTGGTCAGTGGAAATGTGGATTTTGCTGCAGGAGTTGTCTGACAAGTTTCTATGGATGGTTTGCTACCTTAGTTACACTGTGAATGTGCCCAAGTCAAAGAAAACTACAATATTTCTCTGGGACATGTATGTGAAGCCAAAGTCATTGGTGAAACTCACCAGAGGTCAGACAAGTTTGATCAATCCTCTGCTGACCTTATAACTCATGTTGTCAATACATGTAAATGTAAAGTGCTATATTTAGCCACAATCATCTTGAAATGACAGCTTCTTGCTCGCAAATACAGCTCGGCGAAAGCCAGATTAGCCGGCGTCTTTAATTAAAGGAGATGTACAGTAGTGCAGAAGAATCGATGCAGAGGTTAACGGGCGTTGACAGGGGCAGAAGAGACAGCGAGTGAAAGAAACGAGACAGGGTTACAATCAGTGGCAGTCGCTGCTGAACTCGTCCCTGCATCTCTCCACCTTTAGGCCTGGAGCAGCTGTAGATAATTCTCTCCTTGTGTGGTGCACAAGTGCATTATGGGTACTTCATGTTTTGGAACTTGTCAGGCAGCTGTTTGAGACTTGAGAAATGAGATTTACCAAGTAATTACTCGCCTTTTTGAGAGTATGCATGTTTCTTGTATATTACAGAGAAAATCATTTAAAATGCATGATGACTGCTTTTCTAAGCAATATGTAGATGTGTAAGATGTAGACTGGCCAAAGACTTTAGTTGCTTCTTGTGTTTCTTGACATTATGCACCATCATCTATGTAAGACCAACGTGTTTGTGCTTTCTAAAAAAGTCGTTGCAGGTGCGTGGAGAAATCTAGTGATTCATTAAAAAGTTTAAAACGCAGACACGTTTCTCACCCTGCCAAACACTAGCTGGGCAAAAATAAAAAATGCATATATTTTATATACTTGGCTGCACTATTTCAACATTGTTCTCCTTCCTTCTCACAAACACAAATACACACATACACACACACACACACTATGTCTAAATCATTTAATTTACATCTTTTTCTCTTTCTTTCTCACATACTGTTTCCCGCACCTCTCCCACTCTTTCTTCACTTTCCACCATAGCTGCGAGTTACTGATAAATTATTAAACTCTTGTCTGAGATAAACTGTCTCCCTCATTAAGCTGTTTAACTCTTGTCCAGCAGATTTTGCATGCTTATCTCAGAATTGGGGGGTAGTGATATCAAAAGACTACCCATAGCACACTGCAGCTACAGTAGTGACACATCATTGATACGCTAATAAGCAAACATAGTGGCAATAAGGGTTTGCAGTCAGTTCCTACTACCAATATCTCTTGTGTGTGTTTTTCCTCTATTTGTCCAAGAAAAGCTAAGTATGGCTCCCTCCCAGGGATGTTTCAAACTCACACAGATTGACATATTTCACTAGAGATGCTCTACTAGAACAATCTTCGGACCCCAGATGGTCCATGTGCAGCTTCACCGGACTGCTTGGGGACTGTACTAGACACCACAGTCCTTCTGGGAGGGGAGATTCATTTATTTAGCTGCTCACAGATTTACAACTCATCCTGAAAATCACACCAATGATTTTTAAATAAAGCCTCTAATAAAAGCTATTTTTTCAGTCCATTCAACTTCTGTAACCTTCAATTTGAGACAATTCAGGTGCATTTATTTTCTTTTTTTGGGGGGGGGGGGGGGGGGGGGGGGGGGGGGGGGGGGGGGGGGGG